>APFE030071565.1:186455-259977 GCA_000404065.3 Pinus taeda
TTGGATGAGTAAGAAACAATCTGTAGCGGCACTATCAACTACAGAGGCAAAATACATGGCAGCCACTCATGCAAGAAAGGAAGCAGTTTGGCTGCAGAGATTGTGTTCAAGTATGGGGTTAGTAAAAGGAGCTATAAGGATAGGCTGTGACAGCCAAAGTGCAATTTTCTTGGCAAAGAACCCTGCTTATCATTCAAAGACAAAGCACATTGATGTTCAATATCACTTTATGAAGGATATGATAGAAGAGAAAAAGGTGTTGCTGGTAGAGGTGGACACTTTGAAGAATACTGCAGATGCATTGACAAAATCTGTGAGCTCTGATAAGTTCTCTTGGTGTAGAGAAACAATGGGCATTTCAGGGCCGAAAAAATGACTAATCTCTCCTGTGGCACCCTGTGGAAAGAAAACAACAAGTGGGAGATTGTTGGGTTGTGTTATATTCCTTCCACTACTAACCTACGTAGTGAACCAGGGGGTTAGAGGGGGGCTGGAGCCCCCCTTTGTTGCGCCGATTGCGCAGTAGCCCCCCCTATCCGGGGGGTTTGAGGGGGCAGGTAGACCCCCTCTACGAGGTCTGGGGCAATGCCTCGGGAAATTATTTTTTTTGGAACCTATATTAGGTTGGGCAAACCTACCTATGGTTTTCGGTCCATGGTTTTGGACGCGATGGTTTTTGGTCCATGGTATTGGATGTTTCGGCATGTCTAAATATGTATTGTAACATTGAAAGGAGCATAATGAAAAATCAAGCTGGTAGTCCCAGTTTTGGGATCCAGTGGGAAATCTCTGTGTATATGTGTTTTATGTGTGATGCTCTCGTATTGTTTATTTTTCTGTGATTTAGAATTCGTATGCAGGTAATTTCTATATGGGGTTAGAACCTACAATTAAAAAGTGAAAAAGTAGTGAAAAAGGTCCAAAACAGAGGTTTAAATGAAATTTATTTGCAAAACATTAGGAAAATGGATTTTTGGCAAAATCAATTTAAAAATCCAATGTATAAAACATGTCTCCAAGTTTTGAAAGTTCATTTGAATGCCAAGAACAAAGAGGAAATCAATTCAAAGAAAGTTTTGTGAACAAGTGAGAAATTAGGTGAAATTGGGAGAAAATTGGTCGGCGCGACGCATTGAGCAGGAGGCGCGGCGCATTGGGGAGGCATGGTGCACTGGGAGCGAATGCACAATGCATTTTTACACGAGCACGACGCACTGGGAAGGCACAACGCACTGGGTCAGTTGCATGGCGCACACAGCAAAAGGCCCGAAAACTGCCAAGAATTGTTCCAAATTGCCATTAACTTGCACGGATTTGACAAGTAGAGCCTCCATCTCTATGAACTATCCAATTTTGTGATAGGCTATGGTGGTTTATGAAAGGCGATGGTCCAAACACATAATCAAAACCTACCATGTCAAAACCCTCACATAAAAATGGCTGCCTAGGGTTTCAACAACTACTTTTCACTAAGTTTATCCTCTTTCCATCATTCTCTTGTTTCCCTTATTCCATTTGTCCCTAATTTCATTGTTCCCGACCCCCTAAAGTTACTAAACCCATATCCCAAATTCCCTTTCACAAATTTCCAAATGTAAAACCCCAAATCCCAACCCTATACAAAATACCCAAACCATCCCATATTTCCCTAATTAAGTCTATCCCAACATTCCCAAATTTCCCATTGTTTTCCTCTCTCCTAACAGTCCCTTGTTTCATTTTTCTTTTCCCCTTGGTGGCAGAGGTCAACCACATCACTAAAAGGCAGTCCAACACAGTTTTATACACTAGCATCTATTTCTCCAAGGCAGTTTGTATAGCAGCAGTTATGTCATCCGGTCATTCATCTGATTATGAAGTGGAGACCCAAAGTGACTCACCCATGGAGGAACATGCACCCCGGAGGCCTCATAAAGGTGGCAGACATATTAGAGAAGAACCAACCACCCTTACTAAATTGATGGCTTGCCTTCTTGCCATCTCTTGTTTCTAGTTTCAGTCATGTTATGAGTTTTGTGAGAGGGTTGCTAATGTTCAATTTCATCATGAGTTGGCTCACTTGTTTGTACTACATTTAGATGGTACTCAAGTTACTTTGGCTGGTGTCACCTTCACACTTACACCAGTATCTATCTCACTGGCAACCGGCATACCTAACATTGGAGAGCCATGGAACAAGAGGCAGAAGATTGGCCGGCGAAATTATGAGCCATATATTAAACCCAGTTTCTTGAGGCAGCTCAAGAGAGTGTTTCCTTTCTGATATCTCAAAGATGAATATGCTCCACTAATGAAATTAATCATGAAGTATTTCAGCTGTGAAGGTCATTTCTCCTGATTATATGCTTACCACATCAGGTTGCTCATGCATTTCACCACGGTACGGATGATGAACATTCCTTATTTCATATTACAAAACATAGAGAGGATGACCACCCTTGTGCAACACAAGACCCCTCAACAGCAGTTCAACAATATTTTCCATTTTGCTCTCATCAAAATTTTGGTGGTTCATCAGCTTGGATTACAGGGCATCACTTTGCAAGATTTCATCTCCTGTGAGTTTTTCAGAGTTTCACAGGGACCTCCAGAGCCTGGGCATGAGACAGTGGACCTTCTCATCAGCATGAAGGCCATGATCCACACACTGCTACTATATCGGTTTTCATTACTTATCAGAAGGGCACCAAGCAGTTGTTCGCGGCAGGAAAGCAAGTGTTATCTCCACCCGGTGTGGAAAGGGCCTCACTTCCGACATCAGCACCACAGGTACAGGACAGAGGCAAGAGGCCAATGCAGGACGAGGGGCCTTCAGGTGAGCGAGACTTTATTCTTTTTTAGGATGATGATATAGACATGGGCCCGCAAAGTGCACATCTTAGAGAGATCATCGAGGAGCAGTAGACAAAGATCAAAGCCTTGTCCCTCAACTTGGAGAGGGATAAGTGGACTATGAAATACTTGAAGTAGAGGAACAAATAGCTTGAAGATCAGCAAGCAATCATGGAGTTACAAAAGATCCAGGAGAATCGTCAAGCTGCCCAAAGGAGGAGGATTGAATTCACTTCATTGGAGCAAGAGATTAATGATGATTGGGAGTCTTGGCTCGTGAGAATAAAAATCCACTTGGAGAGACTACTGAACAAGGCTAATAGGGACATAGCATTGCTGAGACACATGGTTTTCTATTACAGGGCGCGAAATATGAGTTCCAAGGCACGAATAAGGAATATAAAGGAAAAATTAAAGAAGGCAATAGGGAAGAAAAAGAGGAAAAAGCAGCATGATCCTCTCCAGATATTGGCCAAAGCCTCTTTAGCCTAGCATGACACTTGATAGAGAAGGTCCAGGCAAATTTCAAGAAATTTGGAGCAATTTTGAAAAATTTGAAAATTTTTGCACTAAAAAAGAGGTTTTGCCTCCCTATGCGCCGCGCCACGTGGCGCTCGCTTTTGGTGTAGAGCTGCAAACTGCAAAAACTTTAATTTTGGATTTTTCATAAAAAATCATGATTTCTAGTGCATGGCCAAGAAATTTGGGCAAGTTTTGAGTCCTCGAGAGGTCAAAAACACTCAAATAATGACCTCACTGCCCCTATTTTTACACACAGGAGGAAATCCAGGGAGATTTGATTTTTGGAGGGACAAATAGACACCACATTGAAAAATTCCACTTGGGTTGGAAGGTAGACAGGCAAGGCTTTCCAACGAGCTATCATGAGCTCCATTTTGACTCCGGGAAGGGCCTCGAATTCAGCTCCAAAGTGGCATGACGCATAGAGAATCACACACGGCGTGTAGAGGATTTTTGGCTTATTTTTCACTGTACAACTCAGAAATTCACCCAGTTTTGACTAGTTTTGCTTTTGATGTAACTATTGATCTATCTTGTTGTAACTTGATAACCATGATTTAATATTGGCCCATTTTGACTTGTTCTAGAGGATTCATTCACTAAAAAGTGAAAATTTAATGAATGAATCAGTTTCCTACCTTATAGAGGCAAGTTGTTTGATTGCCTAGATTTCAGTGCTTTGTTTAGAAATGGTTGAAACAGCTCCTAGAATGATGATCTCGACCCCTAGAGGCATGGGAATGGGTTGGGATAGTATATATCATGTATTTTCTGATTCATTTTCAGGGTTGGACACTTGGGATTGCTTGGCACATCATTGTACATTATATCTCTACATTTTTGGCTAAAGAAAGACCAACGTTTTGCAACACTTGTTGGGATCCATGTGGCTCTGTGTTTTGATGGTGTTTTTCTCTATGTAATTTTAAGTTCATTGATGTTTATTTGTATCATTATCCCTTCTTTTTTCTTCTGAAATTAAACAAATGAGTGATTAAGGTAGAATCCATTGGAATGCTATGCTTTGCCTTGAAATTTTGTTTAATTTTACATGTTTTCATCTGTTTGAGGAGGACTCTTGAGACTCTCTTGCCCTCCTTTGCTCCTCACCAGTCTAATCCATCCATTCATTCATTTCAAAGCATCAAAATAATTGCCTTCCTTGCCCCAATCAGAACTCTACAAAAACTAGGCCTCATCCTCGGACCCATATTTTCCTTTCCCTGTTTCCAACAAAAAATCCCCAAAAACTCAAATCAAAACCTTGTACTTCATACCTAGCCTAATATTAGTTGTTAAATTGGTCATCTCAAGCCCCATCTGATTATCTTTTGCAGAGATTGACACGGAGAGAGCCCTCTCCTATCCTCGTAGGGCTAGCTACGAGGCTAAGCGTGGTTTGATGTGGACCTAGAAGCTTACCTTTTTAGCCTAAGGTAAATCTAGGCTCTAACACCTCCTTTAGCCAATTGATAAATCTCAAGCCAAAGGGTTCAGTTATGGAGCACATTGATAACTTCCAAAGATTGAATATTCCATAGGAGAATATGATTGATTTATTCATAGGGACTTTAAAGGATAACATACAACATGAGGTTTTCCTTTGGGAACCTAATTCATTGGAGAATGAATTCAGGGTGGCAAGAAATGTTATAAGAAAAAATACGGAAATAAGTAGGTATACCACTCGGTATTAATGAAAGTATTTGTTCTCCTAGCCTCCCACAACCTACAAGGTTGATACCACAACAACTAGAGGAAAATAAGGAAAAATGGATTTATTATGGGTGTGATAGAAAATACACTAAAGGTCATAAGTGTGTTGAGAAGAAATTATTTTACATAAACTGTGAAGAGGAGGAAGAAAATAAAAAAGAAATATCAAAAGAATATGACATGCATTCGGAACCAACCCCAAGGGTTGAAAAATAATAAATAAATCCAACCATATATTGTAATGCATTAGCAGGAATTACCACTCCTCAAACTCTCAAGATAGAAAGTTATATCAAGAAGAAAAATGTTATAGTGTTGATTGATTGTGGTATTACCCATAATTTTGTTCATTGTAAGATAGCCAAGGATTTGAATTGCATTGTATATCTAGCCTCAGAGTGTCAAGTGATGGTTGCAGATGGGGAAACTATAAATTTCTCATGGAAGTTCCATAATATCAATCTAACCATGGGGGAATGTGTATTGAATATTCCAATGCTTTTTAGTCTAATGTGCGGTGGTGATGTTCTATTAGGAGTCCAATGGTTATAATCTTTGGGAACAATAAATTTTAGTTTTTCAAAAAAACAAATTGAAGTTTTTCTAGGAAGAAAATGAAATTTAATTAAGGGTATCACAGGGAACCCTAGGAATATAATCAAGTCTAATGGCATGACAATGATTTTGAATAAGTAACAACAAGGGGTAATTACATGATTATGCTCACTAAATGTTCAAACATCTAAGTCATCCATTTCTCTAGATATCCAAAGAATCCTTGACAATCATTCCAGTGTATTTGAGACTCACAAAGGTATCCCACTATTTGTAATCATGATCATGTTATTCACTTGATTCTGGGAATCTTTCATCCAAACATCAAGCCTTACATATATCACTATGCCTAAAACACTGTAATTGAACGTATGGTTATAGAAATTCTAGAGGCAGGTACAATTCAATATAGCCAAAGTTTTTCCTCTTCTCCAGTAGTATTGGTGCACAAGATGATGGATGATGGTATATGTGTCTGGATTATAGAGAACTAAGCAAGCTCACTAGTTGAGATAAATTTTCCATTCCTATCATTAATGAATTTTTGGAATAATTACATGGAGCAATTTACTTCATCAAATTGCACCTTCATTTAGGATATTGTCAAATTGGAATGAAGAAAAAGATATTCCAAAAACAACATTTATAACTCATCAAGGTCATTATGAATTTTTGGTCATTCCTTTTGGCCTTACCAATGCACCTTCCAAATTTCAAGGTTTGATCAATTCCACTTTATTACCCACCATTAGGAAATTTGTGTTGGTACCTTTTGATGATATAATAATCTACATCAAGTCTTTGAGAGATCATGTTCAACATGTTTATAGTGTGCTCAAACTATTGAAGGAGAAACGATTTTAATCAAAACCCTTCAAATGTTTCTTTGGTGTACAAGAGGTGGAATATTTAGGTCATGTTGTATCTCATGAGGGTGTTAGGGTAGACCATAACAAAATTAAATCCATCAAGTAATGTAAAATTCCCACAACCTTAATGCATCTTTGAGGATTCAATGGTTTGAGAGGGAATTATCCCAAGTTTTTTAAGAATTATGGGAAAATGGTAGCACCTCTAACAACATTACTAAATAAAGATGCATTATTTTGAACTCTACAAGAAACTAAGGCCTTTGAACATCTTAAAGAGGCAATGCATCGAGCTTTGGTATTAGCTAAACTAGGCTTCACAATAACCTTTATTATGGAATGTTATGCCTTTGAAAATGGAATTAGTGCTTTTTTAATGCAATAAGGAAGAGCCATTGATTTTGAAAGTCATCTAATGAAGGGAAAGAATTTATGCAACCCTATTTATGAGAAGGAAAGGGTGGAAATAATACATTCCCTAACGAAATGTCTCCATTACCTAATAGGAAGGAACATCAAGGTAAAAATAGATCATGATATTCTTAAATACTTATTATAGAAAATATTATCTTCAAAACAAAAAAAAATTGGGTCACAAAGATGTTTGGCCATGACCTTGAAATCATCTACAAAAGGGGAAGAAATTTTTTGTTGCAAATGCACTCTGAACAAGGGACGAATATGTGGAGCCATTGATTTGTTCCATTTCTATTATCCAACCAGATTGGATAACTAAAGCAAGGGATGAATGGAAGAATGGCGTAGAGGTGTTGACACTCATTCAAAAGTTGCAATAAGATCCTAGTGCACCTAATAATACATTTATATGGAAAAATGATTCATTATGGTACAAATATTGCTCATATCTATGTAAGAACTCCCACCTCAAAAAAAAAGGTTCTTTTGGAATTTCACACCTCTCCTATAGGATGTCACTAAAGATTTTTAAAAACTTACCACATGGCGGAGAAGGAATTTTTTGGGATGGCCTTAAATCTAATAGTTAAACTTTTGTAAAATATTTTTTGGTTTTCCAACAAAATAAAGTCAAGGCAATTAAAACCCCAATTCTTTTACAACCATTAGTCATTCCAAGTCAATGTTGGGAGGAGGTATCGATCGATTTTATCACAGGTCTACCAAAGTATGAAGGAAAGAGTGTCATCATGGTGATAATTGATATACTTACCAAGGATACACACTTTTGTGCACTATCTGATCCTTTCAAAGCTAGAACAATTTCTACTTCATTTGTGGAAATAATTCAAAAGCTACATGGAAACCCAAAGATTATTGTAAGTGATAGAGATCCCATTTTCACTAGAATTTTTAATACAAAATTGTTTCCCTGTCTTGGTACTCAATTAGCTCATATCTCATATCATTATCCTCAATCTGATGGGAAAATTGAGATAGTGGAAAATGTTTTAAACTTTTATGATGAAATATGCATTCATGACTTATAGCTTTCCATGTTTTCCATGTGTTTGAAAAAATTTCTAGTATGTTATGGTCAATCTAGGTCACGTTTTTGAGTTAAGATTTAATTTTTATCTTTCTTTCCATGTTAAATATGATTCTATAAAGTCTCAAGAAATTTTGGGTAGTGGTCTAGAGGCAAGCTTGAAATGGTGACACTGATCTTGGGACCGCATGCGTAAAACTAGAAAATGTTGGTCACAAACACACTCAGCAGGCTTGTGAGTGTGGTTGGAGAACTTCAACTACATGGAAGTCTTGCCATGATTGTAGTTGGGGTTAACTTGTGTGAGAAGGAGCCCCAACTCAAGTTTTTCTCACCTTGGGTGGTTCTTTGGCCCCTCAGTGTCCCTGTAAACCTAAGGAATGTTTTGATTTGTCAATATGTGGTCATCTTGTTAGCCCCACTTCCTTAATTGGATCTAGGAGGTTAGGTCATGTCATAGTAACTCTTCGTCTCATGTTTACCATGACAGGCTGATGAAATCGGGTAAATGTGGGATGGGTGGCTACAACTTCATAGGAAATTAGTGCTTCAGATCATAAGAAGATACAGACTAGGGCTATGGCTTCAAAGGCCAAGAGTTGAAACCATGAGCTCGTAGCAAAGTTATAAAATGAAATAATGATTGAGATTATGGACGAATGAGGAAAACCTTGATCCCATAAATAATTTCGAACCTAGAGGTTCTCAATTAAAGGATATAATTGAAGAGAAGGTTTCAAGTTTGAAACCAAAACAGGTTAGGGAAAAAGCAAAGAAGAAGAAATAATCAAAGAAAGAAGTAAAAAAATGAAAGAAAGAAAACATTTTTATTATAATTGAAGAACAATCTGGCCATAGAAGGATTCATAGTCAAAGAAAAGGTAAAATAAAAGTTTTATAACAAGGAAATTTCAAGGAAAGGAAACCCTAAGTCTGAAGATATACCCTGAAGAATTAATCATATCATGACCAAAGAATTGACAAGGCATAAAAAATTGAAGTTACAAATCACCCAATAATAAATACTGAAAATTCTAATGGAGAAGATAATATATTATCAAAGAAAGCAGGAACCAATAAGAAACCAAGTGTTTTTACTCCTTTGACATCTATAAGAAACCAAGTGTTTTTACTCCTTTGACATCTACAATAATACCATAACATATGGATATCAACCTAAGAATTGATATTTATACTCCTTATACATCTACAACATTACCACAATAGAGGCATACCAACTCAAGAATTGATATTTAACAACAAAAAGTGTATGAATATATTGATTTTCTCGAGAAGGATCCCAACAATAATATGTACAACAATCCCTCAATTATCCCTTTATTTTTAGTGAACTAAGTTCTCTTATTGACAGTTCAATGTAAACTCCTATATATAATCCACCATTTGATGTTTTTGAAGAAAAATATACAATAGAAAATTTGAGACAAGAAATCAAAGAATTGGAGGTCTTACAAAGAAACATCAACAATGAGAATGAAGTGTTGAAGACATAAAATCAGAGGATACTAAAGAGGATGCAATATTAGGATAATAAGAATTTAAAACTCAAGGAAGTCAATAAGAAGATACATTCCAAGATCAAAAGTTTAAATGATAAAATCTTCTTGAGAAAGACAAGATGGTCTATAGATATGAAGAAGAAGGGAACTCAAGGTAGTAACTTGGATATCCTCATCCCAGCTAATTAAATCATATTACCACACGGCACGAACTACAAACTTTTGCAGTTTTTCTTGTGCATGAGGACATGAAAAATCCTCATTATGGGCGAATGTTAAAGTTTAAAAAATGTTGTATTTTCATGTTTTTATCCTTAGTTTTTCTTGTATTACTCCTAAAATCCTACTGCAACCATCATTTTACAATTAGTGCTATCATTTGTGTATAAAAACCATATCTAAGCTATAGACATTACAAGTGAAGACTTTCAAGGTAATAATGTCCATCTTTATATGGTTTTGTATGTTTCTTTATAAAAAAATAGTTCAAAATGTCATCACTGTGGAAACTATCATATTTTGTAGTTGCTCTTCGTTTTTTAGCCGACTTGCAAGTTATCATATTTTAGATATTGTCCAACAAAACTAAAAATTGAGGGGTGTGGGAGAAAGAAAGGAATTGGTTTTCCACTAATGCAATGCAGCTGGAAGACATCCACATCATCATCAAATCTCTATCAACGTCCCAATCAAAGAATATTAAGCAACGGAAAATTAATGTGATAGAGCTTAACCTTGTTAGTGCAACACGATGTATTACATCCCACAAAAGTTAGAAGAGATACATGCTCTTATCATGAATCTCTCATATCAAAAACTTAATCTATTATATCCCACACAATCTGTAATTTAGTTATTTTGTTCCGAAGTAGAGAAATAAAACTCTCAAACAGTTATAAAATTTATAAATACTTGTGATTCCTTTGATGGAAACAAGTCAAATGTATGGGAACGCTTTGCAATTATTATAAATTTTGATGTTCTTTTATTTATGTATGTGATGCACTATTTGTGATTCACTTTGAAATTATAGTTACAAGTGTTCTAAATTATTTAATTTTACTTTAGAGATGTGTAACCTAACCAAGAAGGAACCCTTGTAATGAGGACGCACACTACCTTCATTTATTCGCATGGTTTCACTTCTTTTTATTGCCAACTGAGTTTCATTTCCTCACACAATAGAGTAGATTTGATTATAAGTGAATTATATTAGTTTCTAGTTATATTAGTTTGTATTTAGATTAAATTGATCACATCACCTTTTTGTTTGCTTCTAAGTTTAATCGTCTGTGTATCTAAGAACGATAACCTTAGGTAATCTTTCAATCTAAAACATTTTGTAACTTGTCTCAAATAAACCATCATAAACTGATGATCACTCTCATAATTAAGATTTTTTTAATAGATTACATAAGTTGAATTACACAGATAGAATCATGTGTAATCTGTTAATGAAGAACCTTGTGAAATTTGTGGAACTTGTCTCAACATTTTATTTGTGGATTTAAGATGAATGATATTTTTTCATAAATTAAAAAAGTTAAATACTAAATACCTAACATATATTTTCTTATACATTTCACAAGCTTATCATTCCACAGATAGAATCATGTGTAATCTGTTAATGAAGAACCTTGTGAAATTTGTGGAACTTGTCTCAACATTTTATATGTGGATTTAAGATGAATGATATTTTTTCATAAATTAAAAAAGTTAAATACTAAATACCTAACATATATTTTCTTATACATTTCACAAGCTTATCATTCCAGATTGATGATTTAAATGTAATGGAATTCTGGTATAGTTGAATTACTCAACAATAATGGTATGGTAGAATGTATGTGTAATTTCTCTTTAGGGTTTAATTTCTATGATTTTTTTTTTATATGGAAATAAGAATAAGGTGAGATTATCCTCTAGTGCTATAAGGGGAAAGAGAATATTATAATTGGTGCACAATGATGTGTTTGGATCTGTGTCAATTCCATCACTAGGTAAATCATTTTACTATGTATCATTTAGAGATCGCTTTTCGAGGAACACATGTATTTATTTCCTTGAGATGAAATATAAATACTTTGAGAAATTCAAATATTTTAAGTCTCTTGTAGAGAATCAAGCAAAGGATAAAATTAAGGTGCTAAGAATGGATTATGGAGAATTATGTCGGAATTAATTCGAAGAATTCTTTAAAAAGTGTAGTATAGTAGGGAAGAAGACTACTATGTACACATATTAGTAGAATGGAGTTATAGAAAGGATGAGTAAGACACTAATGGAGAAAATGAGGATGCTTAATGTTGCTAGGTTAGGATAAGAATGATGGGAAAACGTAATGGGTAATGTTTGTTACCTGGTAACTAGATCACGATCATGAAAATTGGATAAGAAGACTCTGCATGAGGTATGGGATGGGAAGGAACTTTCTCTTAAAAATCTCATGGTATTTGGCTATGATGCTTATGTACACATTCCAAAGGAGAATAAGGGTAAGCTATATAAGAAAGATAAAAGGTATATCTTTACAAGATATAAATATGGTATGAAAATTTATAATAATGTTACTATAGAAACTAAGAAGATTATGTCTAGTCTAGATGTATATTTAGGGAAATCAAAGAATTTGTCAAATAGGAAGTCCCACCAAGTGATAAAGAGCCATAGAAGATCAAGTTTGAATTGATGGATGATGCATTAGAGTCTATAGAATAAGAACCAATTGAGGAGATTGGTTTGAGAAAGAAGGAAGCCAGAAAGGTATACTCCACCTGTTTTTCATTCATTTTTTTTTTTTTTAATTATTGATGACGATAGTAGAACTCTTAGGTAGGCAATGGATTTAGAGGATGGAAAACTTTAAGAAAAAGGCACAGCTGAAGAAATGAAATCGTTATACAAAAGTGTGGGTTGGCATACATTGGATTTGTCGATTTGAATAAATCCCATTGGTAGACGATGTGTTTGTAATAAGAATTTAAATGCATAAGAGAAAGGGGAGAAATACAAATCTTAGTTGGTAACAAAAGGATATTTCCAGGTAGAGCGAATTGACTTTGGTGAGATACTTTATCCTATTTCCAAGTTAAATTCTATTAGATTTATTTTATTTGTTGTTGTTGAATTTGATTTTCAAGTAGAATGGATGGAAATGAAGACAACTTTCATAAATGGGGATATGAAGAAGAAATGTAAATGAAGTAGCTAGAAGGATTTGTTGTGAAGGGAAATAAAGAGCTCGTACATATGATTTAAAAGTCCATGCATGTGTTAAAGCAATCACCAAGGATGTGATATAAAAAATTTAAGACTTATATATTGGGACTTGGCTTCACAAGGAGAAAAGTGGATCACCATGTGTATTTAAAATTATTTGGTGATATTCATTTATTATTTTATGTCGATGATATGCTATTTAATGGAAATGATAAGGAAGTCATTGAGGAAGTGAAAACTCATTTGTCCTCTAATTTTTACATGAAATATATTGGCACTACAAATTTTAATTTGGCATGGAAATTAAAAGAGATGGGTGAATAGGAATCTCTAGTTAAATAAAAGGAAATATGTTGAGGCATATTGTAGAGGTTTAATAAGGAGGAATGTAAACCAATAAAATTCCCTATTCTTGTAGTGTAAATTTATATGTAGAATAGTGTCCCAATACACAAAAAAATAAAGAGGACATATCCCCTATTCCATATATTGGTTTAGTTGGAAGTTTTATTTATGCAATGATTTGTATTAGACAAGACATTGCACATGCAATGGGATTGTTGAGTAGTTATATTTCAAAATGAGTGAAGAAACATTGGACAATAGTAAATAAGGTTTTCAAGTATTTGCGTGGAACTACTAGTTATGGATTGTGCTACCAAGGAAGATAAGGATTGGAAATATTGTTGAACATACATGGCTTTGTTGATGCAAACTATCTTGGAGATATGGATCACAAAATATCTAGAAGTAGGAATGTGTTTAACCTATTTAGTGGAGAAATCAGTTGAATGAGTAAGAGACAATTTGTAGTGTCACTCTCAACCATAGAAGATAAATATATCATAGCCAATCATGCATGAAAGGAATTAATACCACTATAGATATTTTGTTCAATTATTGGGTTCATACAATGAGCTATGAGGATGGGTTGCAATAGTCAAAGTGCAATCTTCCCAGTGAAGAAACCAACATATCATTCTAAGACAAAGCATATTATTTTTTAGTATCACTTTGTGAGAGATATGATTGAAGAAATGAAGGTGCTACTAGTGAAGGTGGACATTTGGAAAAATGTTTCATATTCATTAACAAAATTTGTGAGAACTATAAAATTCTCTTGGTGTCGAGAAACAATGAGAATTATTTCTTGTATTGTTTATCTGTATTATTGCATCTACAAAGAAAACAACAAGTGTGTGAATATTGGGAATGCATTATATTCTTTTCACAACTACCCATGTGCATTATATGTTGAATTGGGGACAATTGGAGGGTTGGGGGGGTGGAAAATCCACCTGTTTAGGGTGGCATAGGGGGTGAAGTCCCCCTACTTAGGGGATTCATAGGGGGTGAAATCCCCCTTATGTACATGTTCAAGGGAGTGCTCATAAAAAAAATTAGAAAAATTAATTTTAGCATATGTTTTAAGTGTTTTCTAGCACACAATTTTCACTTTTATTGGTTTCGTGGTGCATGGAGGTTTATCCCATGGTTTTGTTGTTTTGTTTGATGAAATTTTTCGTCTACGTCGTAAAGGGTAAGTGATTGATAATTATATATATATATATATATTATAATATAATATATATTAGATATATTTTATATATAATATTATAATAGAGTGTAATATGATATGAATATCCTGATAAAATTGTATAGTTTATCCTAGTTTGGGTTTCTAGGTTAAAATATCTATGTTAACATGTGATATTTCCATTGCATATTTTTAGTTTTATTAAGAATCTTTTTGTAGAAATTAATTGTACAAATTTAAAGCCTACATAACGAAAAAGAAATATTGACATAAATAGTAGATTAAGTCATTCCCTACCCATAATATGTTACTTGTACATATTCTACCTCATGATATGGACTCCCATGAGATCATAGAATAGATCGTCCCTCTCGATGATTGGTGGATCACTTATTAATCACCACCTCAATATGGAACCAAGGAATTAGTCATAATTTCGATATGATTCTTTCATAGAAAATAATCCATGGGCTAACTCTCACAAGTCATTGTAGGAACATCACATCATTGTTATCAAAATATCCTAAATAGTAAGGCATCGCATACTCATTCATGTCATCATCAATGTATGATCATAAAAACTACATATAACCAACATAGATCCATCTTAAGTCCATGAGTCGAGAGGGATCAAATTTCTTCACGTGAAAACTTCCTTAGAGTGCAAAATACAATGTGTTATTTTTCATTCTTGAAATTGTATTTTTTAATGATAAATATAGTGTATATAGAACCAAACAAACCTTTTAACCATAAAATATTAGGTTTTTCATGATATATACATAATGCTTTTTAAATAATATATAATATATATGTAATTGGCATTAAAATATTTTACATATCATGTACATCGAGGCATTTTATCATGAAAATTAAAATCGTTTTTTACTATAAATATATTTTTAGGTATATGTTAATATTAATTTGTATTAAAATATTTAATTGATAACCACATTGAATATTTTTATATACAACATTAAGATGTTTTTATTTTAACAATTTTTTCAAATCTTTTTTCTATATATAGGCATATATAAAGTTGATATTAACATAAATTAGTTAACATAGATATCCAAATAGTTTTTTAAATCTCTTGATATGTTTTTGAAAAGTATAAGATATAAACATCTTACACATTTTTTACTCGTATTCATTCTTTTTATTATAGCCAACATTATTTTTCTATTTAATACATAATTTTGATTTTGTATTTTTATTTAAAAGGTACGAATGGACGGACAAACTTACACAACCCCTCACACTGGACTTTAGAATGAGTCTCTCGGCTCAGTTACCGCATGCCATCTCATCATTAAATTCCATCATAATATTATAACATGAACATATCTATATCAAAAACATAACATTACATTCACTTAATAAATGAGACCTTGTTTTTACATAACATTATAAATATGATAAATATCTCAACACATATTACACATAGGGAAACAAAACATCATGGGCATCATTATCATTATTTGTCAAGGAAATAAAATCCACATTCTATCTAAACAATTAAAACCAACTACCTCACTTAATGTAATAATATCATTTAATACCCATGTAAGATCTAATATAGATAAACATTATGAATGCCATGTAATTAGCTGAATAACTATTATTTTTTATTGTCATTTCCTCTTATCTAGATCTAATATAGATAAACATTATGAATGCCATGTAATTAGCTGAATAACTATTATTTTTTATTGTCATTTCCTCTTATCTTAATAATAATTTGATAAGCTATAGGATAGGTATAGCTAAATTATTCACATGCTCAAGTTTTCATATCACTCTTATGAAGTACAATGTTAAACATCAAGTAATGCTCATCATCTTGAGGCTTAATCTCTATTCATGTTGTCTTTTGCTACCCAGGAAAATTTAGCGAAATTAAACATTAAGTTATTACTAGCTTTATTAACATGCCTTGAATTATCAATATCAAAATTAAATTATTGACCTTGTCTATCTTTTAATAATTACTCATTGTTCTTACATCGCTTAAATATTTTGTTTATCCATTCCAAGATTGTTGTATCCAATATCACACAACCATCATCATTTTTCAAACGATGATGGTTCTCTTCATGTTAGATGTTGTTTCTAAGACTCAATCTATCGCGTAGTCTATTTCATTGGTAAAAAGTAAATGGTTTATACACAAATATTTTAACTCTATTAAATTTATTTAAGTATTCACTATATCACTAATAAACAAGATACAACTTAAACACATATTGATAATCCCATAATAAATTTACCACATTAATTGCCTCAATATGCATGTAGAATTATACCTATACCTTTGGCTCAACATTACTGCATATAGAAGAAGTATATTCACATCGGAACTATTTACCATTCTCCCCCTTTCAAGAGGCAACGGCCTCAAATTAAACCAATACATTATATACATATTAAATTGTCATAAAGTGATATAAAACTATAACAATTTTATTTCATTTAACATTGTTAATTTTACAAATGATTTCCTTGTATCAAACCTATATTCCCAAAAATACAGGAAACTAAAAACATAATATTCCTATTATAACATTACTTATAAGTATATTACATAATTTATATTAAATATACCTTATACTCATTACTATCCATAATTATATGTACATTATATATTACCCTTCAATTATTTATGCCTAGTTTATTTATGCCCAGTTGAATTAGCTTCGATTTTATATTATATTAAAAAAACATACACACAATTTCATTTTAAAACCATAATTTTATTATTATAGTATATATCTCTTTATCAAAATATTTATATTTATTCATATATGAAACAAAGATAAACATGTAAAATATACATTACATTGAACTTATCCTTATTGAGAATAAGATCTCCACACATGTCATCTTCAATTTAAACCAAACTATAAATAACACCTCTTTTTAAAATAAAAGCATATGTTGACACTCTAATATATTGATTTTTCATATTATATTTTCATTTCAATTTTACACATTTTTATGTAATTTGTTTAATTTATGATATAGTTTTTAAATTACTTGGATATGTATAATATTAAAATATATTATCTATATAATTTATATCATAATATATATAAAAAGTTATTAGATAGGATATTGTAATGAAAAATATAGTTGTTAATTTTAAATATAGTTATTAGATTTAAAACTATATTTTGTAGTTCAAAATAAGGAGATGTGTAATTTTTTTATTATTCAACTCAAAATTCATATATAATAAAAATAAAACATTCACTAAATAAAAGAAACATAAACTATAATTAAAAATAAATATAAATATACATATTTTATTAAACATTACAAAAATAGTGTGTGAATTACAAGCATTATTAATTACCAATACTCTCTTTCATGTTCTGAGTTCATTGTTGATGCTACAAAGTATGTAAGAAATATATAATTCTTTATATGCTTAGCATAGAGTTGATATGTTGTGTTTAAAAGTATTTATTAATAGTAATGAAATATGTCACTCTTTAACATTGATAAAAAATTTGAATGTCCATATTAAGTAACATAATTTGTATTAATTTTATATAGCGATAAATCAATTAAAAGTTTAAAATATCTTATATGACTACTTTGAAGTATGAAAAGATATCCGTAACTTTTATGTTTTAAAAATATTTCAATGTGGACTTTAAAAATATATATTTGAATATCTATGTTAACTAATTACATCAATAGACACATCTATTCTAGAATAAAGCTTCTTGAATTTCAATTTAATTATTAATCATTATTAAGTGGATGACATGATTTAGGGGCGACAAGAGGGGGAGGGGTGTTGTATGGCACTGATGAAGTTAAATGTATAGAGTATTAATGGGGCTTAGGATGCATGACAAAGAACCAAGTGAAGCTTACACCCTCTAACAGGGGATTTAGTTAGCTAAAGAAAAATAGGTAACTTCTCTCACTCTTTTGGGAGATTCCCACCTTCATGTTCAAACATTTGGTGAAGAGCTCCTCTTTGAGGGAAAAAACAATAGAGAGTCTTATGAAAAGAATTAGGAAATAAACAAAATGTTTCTCTTCAATAATGTATTTCCATGTTCACAATGATCTCAATACATATGTAGACATATGTGCTAATGAAGGGTGTAAATTAAGATTGGGAAATTTAAAAATCAATGGTTGAATCAAGTCTTCTCTTATTCCTTACAGCTAAATGGATTGGCATTACACAGTTATAGAGGATTACATTATTAATCAATTATAGTATGACATGTAAATTTTATTTGGTGGGCTAGTTTTGTAAGTTATATAGCTACAAAACCCCCTTTTTTGGCTGTCATGTTTGGAGTCCCTTTGGAAAAAAATGTAATTTCGTTAGACAAGAGGAATTAGGAAAATTCTTTGAATATATAGTGACATACCGCCTAATGTATTTGTTACGGTCCAGATACAAACTTGCATCTAAATACAAAATTCTCATTCTCGCTTTAAAAAAAAAAAATATGGATAATAAATATTTAATAGTCACAAGAAAAACATTTCATTATTTCTCCAAAAACAAGCTTCCTCGTGACTATCTCTCATGTAACTTGAATGAGAGACGATGGCAAGCACTAGGGGTTTTTCCACAGGACTTCAACTATTGTCGCCACCGTAAAAGAGTTTTCTTTAGTTGACAAATGTGACCTATCGAGTGTGAATGTGTTGATAGTCTCCCTCCATGAAAATAGATGGAGATAGCTACTGACCTTACCATTAGAGAAATCATGGTCCTCTTATTGTAAGGCGTTTAAAACCTAGATAGCTAAGTAGTAGAATGGATCTTAGATGTTTCCCTTCCACAAGGAACTACTGATGGTTGTGGAAATATCCATGAATGATGGATGAATCAAGCTTATTAGCATAAAATAGTTTGTTTCTTAGGTTGTGTTCCCATCAGATGTGCAATCCTCAGTAGATATGGTTAACAATGGGGATTTTCCATCCAATGATTTTTTTCTTCACCTTTTACCCTCATATTTGGACAAATCTCATTTTTTACCTCTAGATCCGATCATCCATGGGTATTCTCTCTACCTTTTATCTCCAAATATAGGTAAAAGACAAATATATGAAGTAAAATACCATATTTACATCAAAAAACATTAATGGAAACACATCTCTTTGATGGATATGGGGATTTGTTCTAGTGAAATACCTTAAAAGAAGCATTCAAAATGGCATGGGAATTCCATAAATGATACAAGTTTTGTTATATGAAGGAAAAGTGCTCCAAGATTCCCTCCAGTTGATAGACTATGGTGTGGCCAGGGATTCTACATTAATATTAAATATGTGGTTATGGGGTGGAGCTACAAGATTTAGAAACCCCAACATACGTGGAGCTTAGAGTTCCAGAAACCTTAGTGGATCAGCATCATATATGGAAGCCATTTGATCCAAAAACCCTAGTGAATTAGCCTCATTCGAGGACACAATGCAAGGGGAGACATGCAGCTCATTTGATCAAATCCAAAATATCCCAGGACCTTACATCATTGAACAGAAGGAACAAGAACCAACGATGGTAGTTAATCGGTTATAGCTAAATGGTCTTTTTAATTTTCTTCAATATAGATTTGTTATTTGCATATTCAATTGGTTCTAGCCCAAATTGAATGACCTATATTAGTGGGTATTCACCCTCTAGACCCCAAAATATGATATTTATTTAAGCTCTAATGGAATTTTATTGTAAAATACACATAAAGATTTATAGTTCACTCTAAACAAGGGGCCATGGTTTTGGGGTAGAGTATGTCTCTTTATAACTCTCTAGTTTCTAGAGTTCTATGATATCACAATGGTAGTCTCAGAAATGTCAATATCGGTGAGACTACACAATCTCACCCTTCCTTTCTGGCATCACCAAGTGTTATAAGGCATTTGAAATACACTAGAAAAATTCATAAAGATGGATCTAGAATGAATTAAAAAAAGAATTTTCACTTTTTCCAAAATCCATGTACAGGTATACCTTAGTAAAGGTCTACCTGGTCACATTCACCTAACTCATGATAGTTTTGAATGGACCTAGCCATCAGATTTTGACAAAATTACATTCAAGTGTCATATCTATTTTCAAATAGGACATTTGCAAAACACATGTCCACATGATAAGAAAGTTACAAAAAGGAAAAAGAGACAGTCCCAAAAGCCAAAGGGATGGCAGTTTCCAGCTTCTCGCCTTTTAGAAGAAGAAATAATCAAGAACCCTCCAAACATGGATGTATAGAATAAATAAGGCACATCAGTGGGCGGTGTAGTTGAGAATCAACGTGTCACTAAAATCCTCTCTGAGAAATAAATTTTACTAGTAATGATCCTAGTACAAGAGAAACAGATTGAGGAAATACACAAAATTCAAGGTCTGGGTGACACAAAGCAAACACACACTTCTAAGAGTTCAAATTTAGATAAAGAAGTGCCCCTATAGACTGATGGTAAAGAAATGGCAATGGTAATTGTTGAACCCAACCTTTGTGGTTGGAAAAAAATTGAGAAGAAAAACAAAAAGGAGAAGCTTAGTGATTCTCCACATAAGTAACTCTCACACTTTTACATCATTTTGACAACATTTTCCCTTTTTTTACTATTTCATAAGTTGAAAGGCTTATATTTATGAATGCAATATGCAACTAATATTGATTCTAATGCATATGCATAATTGGTGTGTCTACATAATGTAAATTTATCATCCAATGGATAAAATTATTGTTTTTTCTCTAGGAAAAAAAATCATAAAATATTTTTAATAGTAAACATCATACAAGATTGTGATTTAATCATCTTAAAATCATATTTTTATTATTATATTATATCTAGTATTTATATTTACTCATACCAAAAACAAATATAAATATATGCATTACAATGACCCTAACCACATTATTCCTTGGCTCATGAGGGACTATAGCAGTTGCATCATGGTCAAATTCCCTTCACACTCCATTAGTTTGCTGATTTTTTGTAACTTTAAGCACAGTTTAAGGAAAATGGTAGATATTTCTAGTTTCTTTAAACATCAAATGTCCATATACGCATTAAAACCAAAACTATAAATTAAACCTCTCTTAAAAAGTAAAAAAAATTATAATATCTCATCTCAACTATTACACATATTTATATAAATTAGTTAACCTATATATGGATCATGAATTTACTTGCATAACTATATATATATATATATATATATATAAAATAATAAATATATAAAATAAATAATAAATAAATAAATGAATAAATGTTAATATAATGAAAATACCAAAATAATTATCCTTAATTAAGTGTTGGATTTATTCAAATAGTGATGACTTATGAGAATAGGTCACATCCATGTGAATAGGTTGGGTTGGGCTCACACAATAAAATTTTGCAAGAGAAAAGGGTTATGACAATACTTCTATACTTAAATCATTTTCTTATAGCCATAAAAAATTGTTGAAATATATGAAAAACAAAATATATATATAGATATTGGTAAACATATAAAACATCAATAACAAAACAAATATACACAAACAAAATATATACATTTGATTACGTTTAATTAGAAGCATATAAAATATCAAATAATCTATCATATGTTGAGTTTCTTGATACTACAACCAAGTATGAAGAAAAATATGTAACTCCTTTGGTTACAATAGAGTGGACATATATATATATATATATATATATATATATATATATATCACTCTTAGTCATAAAAAAAATATTAGGATGTCCATATTAGGAAATATAATTTGATATTAACTCTATATAGTGAGTTAAAGTAATAAAAAGTAAAAATATTCATATATTTTCACTTTCTAGTGTAATAGTGTAAGGATGATGTATAATTCTCTTATTTTTTTAAAATATTACAATGTAGGACTTAAAGAGAATATTTTAATATCTTCCCCATAGTGGGTGCTCATCCATAATATCAACACCACATCATTAATCAGTGTTCCATGGAATTAAATCAAATAATGGAAGGTTTTAGTGAAGATGGAAACACTTCCCCCATCTAGTGGATTGCATGCATTGCCATACAATATTGGTTATGTTAAAAAATGGGAAGCCAAGTGAGGGGCATTATAATGAAGATGTTTTTTGCATTTGAATCATAGGAAGGATGATCCATCCTAAATTTCACCTTCGAGTTTCTTGTGAGATTATTCATAATAGATATGAGGATGGTAGAGTTTCATAGCTCAAGGTAGTGTGAAGTTAAATCAAGGCCTTAGGAGTGTTGTATGTAGGACATTACTAAAATTATTTATGGGTCATATAAATCTTCCTATTGGATCTATATTATTCTTCTTTAGTTGTATTGGTGCCCTTACTTCCTGTTGCTCCACTTGAAACCTTGGCAAGTTAAGATTCTAGAAATATTAGTCCAATTTAGCTCTCACAGAAGTAATGCCCTTGTTCTCTAGTTTATTGACAATATTCATTTGGAAAATTTTTTGTTTCAAGCTTAATTTGGCACTCGCTATATTGTACACTACTCATCCTTTGGTCCTGATGTTTTTTTTTCTAGTTGTTTCATTTCTTTTTCGCTCCTCATCTCTAGGTCTTCTTTCGGTATTCATTTTCTTATTCCTCTGTGCTTCTGAGTTTTAGTTTTCACTACCTTCTATGATTTTGGTTTTGGTTTTGGGACTCTTCCTAAATTTATCAGTGACTTTGTAACTCAACTCCAACTTAAGAAAATGCCATGGGTATCCTATGACTTTTTGCCCCTCCACATTTCTCCTAGGATTTCTAGTTTTCTCAATGGTTCCCATTTTAAAATCCTATCGTCATGGGAGTTATTTCCTCATCAATTTCATCTATGATACCTTTTGGTGTTCATCTATGTGTTTATAACTTCAATTTTTCTATCCTAGTTAATATTTACAATACTTTCATTTCTTGTTCCCTCTTCCTCATGGTCAACTGTGGAGTTGCATCTAGCCACAAAGGTGGAATATGTGGTAGGCCCTCTTAGCTATTAAACCATACTCTACATTACAACCTACCTTTTAAACCTATATTCATTTAGAAACCTATTGGTGTATGGATCATTGCATGCAAATTATTCAAGAGGAAGTACACAATGACATCTCTAAAGTTGAGAGCGAGGTTCTTCGAGCATGAAATTACATCCTTGATCACCAAGCTGACATAAACACTAGAATTTTGATGCCTAAAATTGGGAATTCTATTAGGGAACAACAAACCATCCACATGTATACCATCAACCTATACTAGTAGCTTAAAACACTCATGGTGAGAGTCCTATATGATTGAGTTGACACCCATTAGGAAATCTTAGTCTACATGGTTGAACTTATGGAAGAATGGATAGGATGAACAAGAAAAATTATGTTTTTAGTAGGAAAGTGGCTAATATATTATTTACTCCTTGAAACGATGTTGATGAACCACATATAACAACTTAGGTGGTCTCCTCTACAACTTAACATGATCAGGAAATCTAGTTTCACTATGTTTTTCATTTTCTATAGCATCATGAATGTTGCAATTATGACCTTTTGTAGTAATTCTTTTTGTAGTTTAATTTTCATTTTAAGTGATAAACTTATAGATTATGTAATATGTAATCTAAAAATTTTAAACTTATGTTATTTATTTGGCTTCCCTAGTGGTAAACAAATATCTTATGTAGATGTTATATGTAAAACTTTATGAAAATATTATAAAGAGCCTTACTTTACCAAAAAAATCATTTGAATATCAATGTTAACTAATTATGCCAATAGGTTCATCTATTTTGGAATAAGGGTTAAAAAAATTTAATTTAACGAAAAATAATTATTAGGTGGATGGTAGGGACTTAACCTTCATGGAATATCCATGGAATACATTTAGTAGTAATCATCCTAGAGGGTTGAGATTTCATTAAAGTAGTTATGCCCTTTTTACTTTTCATTCTAATTAAAAAAATGTTTTGTTTACGAGTGTCCATTAATCCTTTACTTATGGAATTGAACTTTTATGGCTTATTGTTTCCTTTTTGTTACATGTTAATTCCGTAAACATTTGTGGAAATTCCACTCAACGCTTTGTCACAACAGCTCTGATAAAACTATATTTAAAAATCTGAAAACTACAATATTATGGTTTTTTTATTCGGTTTAGATTTATGGATATGTATATTGTTGTTAATTATGAATGCATGCAAATTAAAATCATGCAAAAAATATAAAATAACAAAATAAAAGCTCACAAACCACAATTTCCACAAGATATGACTTGGGAAACCCTTTTGGAAGAAAACCCGGTTGGAAGGTGAGGTCGCTCTGGTCTCTTTCTCTGAATAGAAAATGGTTGTGAGTACAAATAACTATGGCTTATGACCTATCGACTACAACATTCTACAAATCCTCTGTGTGTGTTCTATTTCTTATCACTCTCGGCTATTATTTCTCATATATGGAATAAATACACTTAAAAGAATGGAACCCATTTTCCTCCTAGTGGCCTGATGATAACACAAACTGATAGCCTACTAGTGGTTAGGTTTTACTATGTCAACTCTTAACCAGAGTTACAGTATAGACTCTTCTATGGTATTCTTCATCATAATCACATGGTTATCCATTTTTTCATCAGTTATGGGGTTTGACATGACATCCTCTCAAATCATGGTGGTGAAACAAGAAATTCAACTTCTTAGTGGCATATTTTTTTTAATACGAAATATGATTGGATCGATTCTTGCACCATCAGAAAGGTATTTGTGTGTAGATATGAAGAAAAATTGTGACGTTAAAGAAACAAATTTTACCCCCGAAAAATGCCGTTTGATTCCTAAAAATTCTCTCGGAAGGTTTCAAAACCCAATTTTGCAAACTGGGTCTTGCTGGTAAAACTGGTCTTGTGACCTAATTCCTCCACTTTTTCCACTCTAAAAGGATTAAGATGGCTTAAAAAAATATAATTATTCAATCCATATCATATATATATATATATATATATATATATATATTATATATAGAGAGAGAGAGAGAGAGAGAGAGAGAGAGAGAGAGAGAGAGAGAGAGAGAGAGAGAGAGCCATTTTCCAATATGATGCAAATACATATTTGAAAATATATTAATTAAAAAAAACAATAATCTTAATGTAGACAAATTGAGCCATAAATAAAATATTTCAATTCCCATGTAGAGTAAAATATTTCAATATCAAATTTGTACATATTTACATAAAGAAAATGAAAATAAAAAATTGTTATGCTTAGTACATTTCATGTTTAACTATTCTAAGTTTTAACCCATTTCTAGGTATATTTTTTAGTTAATTTTGTTTCGAAATCCAATAAACATTTGTTGGAGTTGTAATTTAAACCTCTACAAGAGACATAATACTAGTACATGGGGGGGGGTGGGGTGGGGTGTTTCATGTAATGGAACTAATTTGTGCATTCAAAAATGCAATTCAAACAAGGAAAATTTACCATATCATGAAACCATTTATCACCAAAACATTTTATTGTGTGTTTCTCAAATGGAGGAGATATGAAATTCCTTCCATGCTCAACATGGAATTGATACATGGTGTATGTGTGTGTGCAATTAGCTTAGATCCATCTTAATCCTCAATCAATAATTGTTTAGAGAGATCAATTCTCTTGAGGTGCAAACATCTCTTTAAGTTTTGCACTCTAAAAGAGATTTGTACCTTAAGAGATTTTATCTCTCTAAATGCATGATAAATCTACGATTAAGATTAATATAAACTAATTATACCCTCAAGTATCACAAAACATTGTCCAACTTTTCTAAACATTATGTTGAATGATTCATTAGTCACCTTATTTTACCACCTTTTCATGGACTTAGTTATGATGCCTAAATGTAACTTAAATCTTATCGCTTAATCAATATCTTAAAAGGTAAACAACCTAAAAAAAACCTAGTTAATATATATTTTGTAATGTTATGGGCCCAAAATACCATTAAGATGATGTATTATTATCATATAAATATAAAATCACATTCTAATTAATATTTATAATGCACAATTATGCATTATACAAAGCATTCCCCTCCAAAACACCCCGTTACATTTTTTTTTATTTTCTATATTCACTTTTTTTTTTTACAAACTAAATAACAATGAGAGTGTGACTACCGATACTTGTGTAAAGGGGAAAAAGAAAATAATTCATTTGGTAACTGCCATAATTAGTAGATCTAAAGATTACAATGCTGGATTGAGTCGATCAAATTTTGAAGCACTGAAATATAATTAATGTGAGAAGTTGATGTTGAAATTAATAGTGTCCAATAGCTTGGTAACTAATAATTTACTCTAACTTATGATACTAAGCATTTTCCATAATATATGAACATGATATTAATCTATTGATACTCGAAACATAAGATAAAGTGTGTAACATACTATAATATATAAAATTATCGAATACCAAATCCACCAGCTTGGTGGACATTCAATGCAAGCATTCAAATTACCAACCAGACTAAGACATAAGAAGGATGGTAGCCATGCTTATTTTTCAAGGATAATTGTTGAAAATGCAACAAGATGATGGAGCTTGGTGAAAAGAAGTCGTCTTCACTAAGTGGTCCTGCAGGCTATTTTTGGCAAAAAATCTATTTTTAGACTGTCTATTTTTAGATATATGGATCATGGTCTATGAGTTGCAGGATGCTATTTGTGGATGATTGGTCGTGTTGGTAAAAATAGATGGACTTATATTTTTATACATATGGGTGGAGTCTATTTTTAGACTGCCAGGCTAAAAATAGAACAATCGAATATTATTAACTCTTAATAATATTTGGACTATAAACATTATCTTATCCTCTTGGAGCACTTCAGTTCGAGCTACGGATGTGGCACATGCAGCTGCCAGAAGGAAATATGTGTTTCTTATGGGTTACTTGAGCTAATGCATGGAGGACTTCAGTTAGGACTCAAGTGGTTGAGTTCTGTGGAGTTGATTGAGGAGTTGATGGAGTTGCGTTCAGTTTGACTTAGTTGAACTAGTTGTATTTAGTCTAACTGATCAATAGACTAAGTGATGAGTGATGTGAATTAGTTATTAATTAATTCACTAATTATTAACTCATGAATCAACTAAAGAATACATCATTTAACTCAGTGCATGGACAGTTCAGTGGAGACAAGTGTTAGAGATGAGTGAAAGGGCAAGACAGCTGTCAGTTGTGACTATAGTTGTGCATGTGATTTGCACAATCAATGGATTGAGTATTGCCAATAAGGATTGCGTCGTATATCCAAAGGAAATATGAATTTGGATCATTCATCAGTATTCTCATGCAGGATTGCACAGTGGAGGTAGGCAAGCAGCGGAGGAGATTTGAACAAGTGATTGATTCAGATCTGAGCTAGTTTGTGTGTAACAGGTGGAGATAGTACTGAGTACTTGCGAGGAGTATTGTACTATGTATTGTTACATGTTCTCAATCAATATAATATACAGAGAGTTGGGGGTTTTCATCTTTATGCTTTCCCCGGGTACATACTGTTTTGATATGTGTGATTGATGCTTCAATGTGCACATGCGATTGTTTCTTAATACTGGAAAATTCATGATCAACGTAGAGGAGGTTATGTATTATACATGATTCCGCAAATAGTGTATAATCAGGATAATCTCTGTGAATAGGTGTCATATTATTCAAAAATTTTACATGGTATCGAAGTTGGTTGATTTGTAGAAAAGGTTCTACAGGATATCAAAGCGAGGATTGATCACTAGATCTATTATTCAGGAAGTGATTACATTTTATTTCTTCAAGTAGAGTCTGTAATTGAGCCAGGTAGCCTTTGGATTCATCCTTCTTTTGGAAGATGAGATATTTGTTGAATGCCCATACAATAGATCTTTGTACAAGAAATACTTTTTTCTCACGAATTTTAGATCGGAATAGGTTGAGTTTTGAGCTGGTGGAATGGCGCTCAAGGATAAACTCAGAAACATCTAAGTGTGATAATGGAGACGGTATGCCCCAGTATCTCATGAATTTCACCCAATGCTGGGATGAGCTAGGAAGTGTGGGGGTGATTGTCGATGATGAGGACTTGGTGAGCTTAGCTCTCCTTGGTCTTCTTAAGAGTTGGCATTCCTATCAGGGCTTTATCAATGGTCGAGAGAAATTTCCAGGATGGGAGAAGACTTTGGTCGAATCTTGTGCAAGAGGAGATCACGCGGAACACCAGAGGTAGTTCTTCATCTATGCATGATGAGGAGAACTATGCCTTAGCGAGTAAGGTGAAGAAGGGGAAGCAGAAGGTTTCCCTTTCTGAATCCAGTTCTTCCAATGATGGGAAGAAGGGTGACAAATCGAAAGTGCGATGCTTTCGTTGTCATGAGGTGGGCCATTATGCCTCAAATTGCCCACGGAGGAAATCCAAGGAGGGATCTAGGGAAGGATCTAAAGGTGAGGCACTTGCTTCAAAGTTTGAGTTGGATTTCACACTCTTCGCATGCATGGTTTCATCCATGATGGGAAGTGGTTGGTTTCTTGATAGTGGAGCTTCTTTCCACATGTCCGGTGACAAAAGTGTGTTCAGTAATTTGGAGGAGAAAGATCTCCATATACTCATAGTGATGGGTAATTATGAGAAGTATAGTGTCTCAAGTGTAGGCACGGTTATTTTTCAAAGGGAGCATGGATCTCGAATTACCTTGACTGATGTCAAGTATGTACCAGGACTGAATAGAAACTTGGTGTCGATCGCGATGCTGGAAGACAGAGGCTATGATGTAGTCTTCAGTAAGGGAAAGGTTTTCCTTAGACACATTATCACTAGACAGGTGAAGCAGATTGGTTCACGAGTTAAGAACCTGTATGCTCTTGAGGTTCAAGATGCATGCAAAGACTTGAGCAGCAAGGAAACTGATGGAGACTTGGTGGTTGAGAGGGAGGGTATATTACCTCTCAACATGCAGAGCCAGAAGAAGACTCAGACAATGGTGGAGGAGCTACGATTGGTGCAGCAGCTTCAGGAGGTTGTAGAGAAGACACAACAGGGGGAGCTGAGTGGGGATCGAGTAGAGACATCTACTCATGCGGAGACCTCCAGTACGGGGAAACTTCGAGCCAGGTGGACTGAGGGATCACATGCAGCCATACATCCATGAGGGAGGTGGGGCGATATAGAGTGATCATCCCAAGGAGGAGGGGCACGATCCTTGAGGTACCCAACCTCTTGGATGAGACCTTGCTACAGGAGCCCCGATGTGGAGTAGCAGGAACTGACTGATTGGGTAGAGACAGATGCGGATGGAGCGGCAGAGAGAGTGACAGTGCAGGGAATCCCAGGATAGCGCATAGCTAGCAGACTGTAGCAATGCGAGAGGCATAAGTGTTTTGCACAGTGCTAGTTGGCACAAAGAGGTGTGCAATGGTGCGAGATGCATGGATATGTTGCGGTAGCGCAGATGTTAGAGAGGTGTGCAATGGTGCAAGATGCATGGATATGTTGCAGTAGCGCAGATGTCAAAGAGGGAGCACTTGTCAGCAACAGGTAGAGCTTCAACATTAGAGTATGTTCCTAGCCCAATAGAGGGGTCAGTTGGGAGTGTTTTTGTTCCAAGTGTTGTTGGAGCAAGTGGACCGCGTCGATGTGTTGCATGCAGAACATTCCAGAGTTACAGGATAGGGTTTGCAAATAATCCATATCTTGTTGAGAGGGAGTGTTGAAAATGCAACAAGATGATGGAGCTTAGTGAAAAGAAGTCGCCTTCACTAAGTGGTCCCGCAGGCTATTTTTGGCGCAAAGTCTATTTTTAGACTATGTCTATTTTTAGAGATATGGACCATGGTATATGAGTTGCAGGATGCTATTTTTGGATGATTGGTCATGTTGGTAAAAATAGATGGACTTCTATTTTTATACATATGGGCAGTGTCTATTTTTAGACTGCCAGACTAAAAATAGAACAGTCGGATATTATTAGCTCTTAATAATATTTGGACTATAAAAATTATCTTATCCTCTTGGAGCACTTCAGTTCGAGCTACGGATGTGGCACATGTAGCTGCTAGAAGGAAATATGTGTTTCTTATGGGTTACTTGAGCTATTGCATGGAGGACTTCAGTTAGGACTCAAGTGGTTGAGTTTTGTGGAGTTGATTGAGGAGTTGATGGAGTTGTGTTTAGTTTGACTTAGTTGAACTAGTTGTATTTAGTCTAACTAATAAATAGACCAAGTGATGAGTGATGTGAATTAGTTATTAATTAATTCACTAATTATTAACTCATGAATCAACTAAAGAATACATTAGTTAACTCAGTGCATGGACAGTTCAGTGGAGACAAGTGTTAGAGATGAGTGAAAGGGCAAGACAGCTGTCAGTTGTGACTATAGTTGTGCGTGTGATTTGCAGAATCAATGGATTGAGTATTGCCAATGAGGATTGCATGGAATATCTAAGGGCAATACGAATTTTTATAATTCATCAGTATTCTCATGCAGGATTGTGCAATGGAGGCAGGTAAGCAGCGGAGGAGATTTGAGCTAGTGATTGATTCAGATATGAGCTAGTTTGTGTGTCACAGGTGGAGATAGTACAGAGTACTTGCGAGTATTGTACTATGTATTGTTGCATGTTCTCAATCAATATAACATATATATAGTTGGGGGTTTTCAGCTTTATGCTTTCCCCGGGTACATAATGTGTTGATATGTGTGATTGATGCTTCAATGTGTGCATGCGATTGTTTCTTAATACTGCAAAATTGATTATCAACGTAGAGGATGTTATGTATTATGCATGATTCTACAAATAGTTTATAATCAGGATAATATCTGTGAATAAGTGTCATATTATTCAAAATTTCTACAATCATAATGTGACATGTCTTTTAAATTAGATTTTATGAAATTTATTTATCTTGATAAGCTTATGATTTTAAATATTTTGAAGATTGTATCACATATTTGAATGAGTGGCGAGATAAGAAAACTTAAATTTTAATTGCAAATTCATGTCTCCTACAATACCAAAGGTTTTTCTGAGTATTAACACCACACAATTTTCTAAGTATTAACACTACGCAAGTTATGGTATCCATAGGTGATTAGAATGATATGCAAGAATGAGAAACAAATAAACCAATTAAAATGTCATTGCCATACATGACTCTTCATTCAAAATGTTACTTTTTAAGCTACAATCTTACTATCCAAATTCAAAACTTAAGGAAATGATTATAACTAACAAAGGAAACATATGGCATAAGACACAATACTATCTATTTTCAATAGAAGATAAATAAACTACATTTAAAGCATTCAATTAAATTATAAAGGATGAGAACATACAACAAAGGAGATAATTTATGCCTATCTAAAGAAGAAACGACAATATCACTCTCAAAAATACGATATAGTTTTTTTAATTGAGAAAGGTATGCATAACCACTAAAATTATTTTTGGTAGGGAGGGTGGTTCTCTATTCCATTTATCTAGGTTCAAGTTCCCAAAGACATGGCACGTCATAGTAAGGTTGGAAGGATAAGCGTCCCATTGGAGTCTAGGATTTTGACTCTAGTTCCCGTGGTCTTCAGACATCTCATTCCAAGGTGAAATTACGATTTTCTAATATATATAGTTTGCAGGTTGTTGCATATATCTCAAGGCATTGCTAGTTCCCCATCCAAATATTAGGTCAATGGGTGCTGATCTCAAGGGGTAAGGATGGTGGCTTTACATCCCATTCACCCAGTTTAAAGTCCCCAAAGACATGGCCCATAATAGTAAGGTTGGAAGGATAGGCATTCCATTAGAGTCTGCGATCTCAGCTCCAGCTCCTGTGGTCTCTAGATGTCTCGGTCCTAGGCTGAACTTTAAGTTTCTGATTTATGTGGCTTGCAAGTTGTTGCATATATCTAAGGAGGTTCCTAGTTCCCTTGTATACAAAAAACAAAGAAAGAAGTAACATGATGAGGTCAAGATATTCCTTTTCTAGTATCTCAATGCCACTAATCTGGGATTTCACGTTATTCAACTACCCTACCCTACCCTAGCCATTTTGATTTCATTATTCATGTGTGAATAGTACAAACCTTTAACACATCAATGACAAAATCTTCACAATTATCTACCACCTTTCCCTACCCATTATGAGTGCCTTAGTCAACTGTTCATCATTACTAACTTCTTGATTAAATAATGAATTCTACACTGACTAATTTCTTATTAAAATAACAATTATTAACCCTAGAATTGCATGCATCTTATGGAGTTGAATTGTTTGCACGGAGAAAGGGGTGGACAATGGAATATACACATTTTCATTCTTGTTCGTGTGCTCTTCAATATGAGTGGAAAGTTGAAGATATTAAAGTATATCAAGGCCATCGTCAACCTTGGAATCCATTATTATTCATAAGTGGTATGAGTATCAACCTGCATGGTTCACCTACAACCTTCACTCACATTGTCATGTATGTATTTACCTAGATTGTATTGAGATCAAGCATATTTGTTCTATATGTTAGTTTCTCCAACTAAAAAAATATTTGAATTCTCTAGGGACATTTACTAGGGCCAAAGTCTTTGGTCCTCGATTTTCCTTTTTGAAAGAACCTCGTATATTTCTCTCACATGAAGAAATTTCTACATGAGTTGCAAGTTTAATTTTTCATGTTAGTGTTTGTACTACATATAAGTTTCCTACTATCAATCACAATTGTATGTGTGTGATACAACTTAGAGCCTAGATACTCAAAACGATTATTATAATAAAGTTGAAGACAATATCTTAGAGGACAAGAAAGTGGGAAACACACATAATCTTCCTTATAAAGAACATCAGAAATTGAATACTTTTTGTTTCACTATATTTTTAATGAGGATGAGGTTAGGGTTTCTCACTTTTAATTTTCTACTTCATTTTATGCTTCTAGTGCTTAAGCAAAGGTCAAATTAGTTACTTTACTTAGAGATAGAGTAGAGTTCTTTAGGGGAATTTACTAGGGCCAAAGGCTTTGGTCTTGATTTACATTCTGGAATGATGTTCATAGAGTTCTTTTGTGTGAAGAAACTACCACATAAGCAGCTTGTTTAATTTTTTAGTGTTTTCATTTCATGTAAATTACCCATTAAATGCTAACAAATTGTATCTAATGAGTGTTATTTATATGGTACATCAAAATCCTTATTGTGGTTGAAATTCAGAAATACTTATGTTCAAAAATGCATCTACTAATCTAAAGTCCATGAAAGAATCACTATGTTCATTGAAAATTTATGCAAAAAGGAATTCTTATGACATTGGAGTAGCAAGGCATCAATAATCTACATGGGCTACAAATTATTGGTGTATCTAATATCCTCCTTACACATGCAATGTTGGTTCTTTTTCTCACTATAGGTTTTGACCCTGCAAAACATTACAAATAACATTTGCACTAAACACAATAGCTCTTCAATAGCAAATAGGCTTGAAAATTAGGAAGCTTGAAATTAGAGAAGGTAGTCCAAAGAGAATGCTCATTGATAACATTTTTTTCATTGGATTCATGTGTTTTATTTTTCCTGTTTCCACCCAATGTATTTTAAGGGTAAATAAAGGGTCCAATCATGAGTTGGGGTATGAATCATGAGTACGAAAATAATAATATGGAGGTGGGATTTTTGACAGGGGAAGGAAGGGATAATCTTATGCCCCCGTCACCCCCCCCTCCCCCCACCCCACCCCACCCATGTATCTGTTGGACAATTGACATTGTGTGGATGGCTAGTGGCCCGGTGAAGGCATTTGCAAGTGTGTTGGAATTGATGTCAATAGTTATGCTAGGGAGATGTGTTGGAAAATTGGCTTTGTCTAACTATTGGCAAGAGTGCTAGAATTGATGTCAACCAAATAAGCTCGGATGCTTGTTGCAGCAGATGTTTGTAGTGATGGCCTAAGAGGAACCTCGAGGTAGCAGTGGGCTTCATGTAGAAAATCATCATAGTAGTAGGCTTATTGAAAAAGCCATAAAATGATGATTATAATGATGGCTCAGGAAGAAGGATTCCTATAATAGTTGCAAGCCTTAAGTAGAGAATCATCATAAAAACGGGCTTATTGAAAATTCCATCAAATGAACAAATATTATGCTCATAATGATGGAATCTCAAGGTAGCAGTAGGCTTCATGCAAAGGATCACCATGGTGGGTGTGATGTCATGTGTCAAGAAATTCAAGGAGAAGAAGGTAGGCAGTGACATTGGAGTCACCTTCTGAGGTAGTAGATGGAATCAGTGGCTAATCTGACTTCTTTCATTGGAAAGTGCTCTCGAAGAGCTTTCTAATAGTATGTGGGAGTCCAAGAATGGAGTTGTGGTTTGAAAGTTAGAGCCAGTTGAAGTTCTACCCCTTCAAAAGAGAACTTCCACTGTCCATGTGGCAACTGTCCAGTTGAAGGTCTCGACATATCAGAGATCGGATGATGGAGAATCAAGGGTGCAACATAACAAAAATAAATTTGCAATATCGCATATCGAAGGTCCCGATAGTCGGTACACAGTGGTGCATCGGTGATCGGAGTTTCAAAAGTGAAATATTAAGGCCTCAAGTGTGAAATCATTGGGAAAGGTGAAAAGGGTTTTCCAAATAAAATCATTGTAAAGCCAAGAAGGGAAATGCCCTTTCTCTCTCCTCCAGGAGGACACGTGGAGCTGTCTCGTTTTCTCCGATAAAGACAGATGGTAGCATTAGAGAAGCTCTGATGAGGACACATGGCAACATTTGATTGTTTCTGATAATGCCAACTGGTTGCTGACACGAACATGACATCACGATACGAAGGGACATGTGGCAGGGAGTTTCAAGGTTTTGGATGGCCTAACAGCCCATATCCGGGTGATACGTGTCACTGGTTAGAAAGAGACACGTGTTAGGTTACGACTTCATCTTGGAAATCAGTAATCAGTGATTAGTGATGAAGTGTTGATGCCTCATGTGGCACAAATGAAAAACACAGATAAGGGGCTCCAATATGTGTTAGCGCTTGGCTGTGAGGGTAATAGGAAACCAAAGGGGTAGAGCTCTAATGAAGGAAAAAGGTTCCTTGCAGAGTCTAAAGGACTCAGCACCTCAGGTCCTGGTACTCAGTCATAGTCGTAGGTCCTCTAAAATTAATTTGAAAAAGGGGCTATAACTAGAAGGGATAAGACTAATCAGAATTCATTGTTTTGGATGTTTTTTTTAAAGTATAAAAGTCTCGATATGGAAAAGGCTTTGATAGTGCTCTGTAGTGTATTTTTCCTCTGATAGAGAAAAATACAAAGTATTGAGGGAGGTATGGGTCAACAACTGTAGGTTTTACTATCGAACAGTGGAAGTGGTCGGTGAAGTGATTTAGTGCATGCTTTGAAATAAATGTTGAAAATGGAAACAAGAAATGCTAAAAATAGAATTGCTATAAATAGCATTTCACGATATAGTCCAACTCTGTTGGAAATAGAAAAAGATAGAAATGCTAAAAATGGCATTGCTATAAATAGAATTTTGAGATAGATTCCAATTTTAATTAGTCCCTGAATTAAAATTTTGAATTAAAATTCGAATTTGGTCCAAGCAACTGTTTGTAAGCTTATGTGAAGGCATGCAACAATTATCCCTATGATTGAGGAAGTTATCACTTAATTAAGGAGATCAAGATGAGTTGTACTTTGAGTTGTAATTAGTTAGCTCAGTTAACTGAGTTAAGTCCACTTAGATTAGTTCCAATAGTTTGTGGAACTGATTGTGACTTCAGTTAGTCAATGCATGCATCCATGCAACTAGTGTTCTCTAGATAATTGAATATTCTCTCATAAATAACGCATGCATGTCAGTTCAGACAGAGACCCAGTTGAGATCAAAGGATGGGACAATTTATTTTCAGTAGAAGAAATTTTCCTACATAGGAAACACATCCATGCAGAAGGAATCATCTCCTTTAGGATTGCATAGTTATTTTAGAGGTCAGTGTTGTGTGTGAGGTGAGAATCACACAGGTTGCAGCTGGTTGACCCAAGAGAAAATATGCAAGGAAATAGGAGGCTTAGAGGACTGAAGGATGGAATATGTGTTGTTTATTCTATCTATGAGTAGTAATGAGGGATTGTACTCAGAGATGGATAGCTTGTGAGCTAAATCTTTTTGTAATCCTGAGATATTTCCACTTGTATGATAACACAAATGGCGAGGTTTTTAGTTGAGGCTTTCCCTAGAGTATTATTCTATGTTCATGTGTGATTGTTTCTTCTTCATCTGTTATATGTGTTCTATTTGATCTTTCTCAAAATTGATTAAGCTTCCGCAAGTTTGTTTGTAGAAGTAGATCAAGTATTTTGATTTAGTATATTTCATTATCACGTGATCTACAGTGAGAATTTATACATGGTATCAGAGAAAAGGTGATCAAAGTAGAGAACAATATACAAAGAAGGGAGAAGTTCGAATTTTGAAGTTCTTGATTAAAGAAATGGAATTCTTATCACATCTCAAAGTTCCCCAATGCTGTTCAATGGTTTGAGACTAGAGTATGCCCTGGATGGAAGCTCGAATTATATAGCCTGGAAGGATCGCATGGAAGCAGTATTAGAGGAAAACAGTTTGAAGGACTTCATTGATAAAGAAGTCCCCAAGAAAGCAGCAGCTAATGCCCAAGAATTGGCGAAATGGAAGAAATGAGTGGCTAGAGCGAGGAGGATTCTTCTTGAGGGAGTTTGAGACCATATTATCTCAAGTCTCCATGGAAAGGAGACACCATTTTCAATGTGGATAAAATTGAAGGATCTATATCTGAACAATCGTGATAAGATGAAGTTGGCGCTGAAAGACAAGCTTTGGAGAATCAAGCGTGAAAAGGGTGACATGATCTCTACATATCTAAACAAGCTCCCCACTTGCAAGGATGAGCTTGCAAGTGTAGGAATCATGATAGCCCATGATGACATGGTAAGTATTTCTCTCCTCGATCTTCCTAAGAGCTGGCATAGCTACCAGGACTCGGTGAATGGAAGAGAGAAACTACCTGACTGGGAATGACTGTGGTCGAATCTGATGCAGGAGGAGATCAGGAGAAGCACTAGAGATGGTTCCCCATCCAAGGAGTATGAAGAAAATTACGCCTTAGCGAGTAAGGCAAAAAAGGGAAGGAGAAGGATTCTCATTCCAAATCAAGTTCTTCTCATGGTGGCAAGAAGATTGAAAAATCTAAAGTGTGATTCTTTAGTTCTCATGAGGTGGGCCATTATGCAACAAATTATCCACAGAAGAAATCCAAGAAAGGATCCTTGAAAGCATCAGATGGTGACGCACTAGCCTCACAGTTCGAATTGGATTTTACCCTCATCGCATGCATGGTTTCATCGATGGTGGGTTGTGTTTGGTACCTGGACAGTGGAGCCTCATTCCACATGACCAGCGATGAGATTTTATTCAGTACCTTGTAGGGGAAGGACCTCCAGATGCGCATAGAGATGGGCGATGATGGAAAGTACTGTGTTTCAGGTGAAGGTACGGTTATGTTTCAGAGGGAGCATGGAGCTCCTCTCACCCTGATTGATGTAAAATATGTGCTTGGACTGAAGAAGAACCTGGTATCTGTTGCAATGTTGGAAGACAAAGGCTATGTTGTAGTCTTCAGTAAAGGAAATGCGTTCCTAAGACACATCACCACGAGACAGACCAAGAGGATTGGGATTCAAGTAAAGAATCTCTACAAGATGGAGGTAGATGATTGTGCTGCATTAAGCTCCAAAGCAGATTTGGTGCAAAGCCAAGATATTGGCGAGCTATGGCATAGAAGATTGGCCCACTTGCACCATGGGGCCTTGAAGATCATGCAGCAGATTTCTACCAGAATTCCCAAGGGTAAACTTTAGCAAGTGGATACATTCAAAGGTTGTACCATGGATAAGTATGCAAAATCTTCCTTTTAGCATCGAGACGGTCGAGTTGGAGCAATCCTGGAGTGAGTTCATACAGTTGTGTGTGGACGATTCTTGACAGCCTCCACCACTAAATAAAGGTACTATGCTATTTTCATTAATGATTTTTCTCGTAGATGCTAGATCTATTTCATGCAGAAGAAGGGCCAAACCTTCTCAAGGTTTTGTCAGTTCAAACCCTTGGTTGAGAAAGAATCTTGAAAGAAAATAAGGGCCTTGCAAAGCGAAGATGGTGGAGAGTATGTCTCTCAAGAGTTTAAGGACTTTTGTGCAACATACGGAATTAAATGAGAGTTGACAACACCCCATAAACCACAGTAGAATGGGGTGGCCAAAAGGAAGAATAGAACAATTATGGGAGCAACTCAAGTGATGCTACATGACCAAGGCCTACCACTTCATTTGTGGGCTAAGGCATGCCATACAATAGTATACTTGCAGAATAGAAGCCCGCATCATATATTGGGGATGAAGACACGAGAGGAGGATTTCTCCAGGAAGAGACCAAATGTCAGTCACTTCAGGATATTTGGCTCATTGGTATTTTTCCATGTGACCAAAGATGCTCGGAAGAAACTTGAGCCAAAAACTAAGTTGGGGATACTTGTGAGGTACACTGATACACCCCACAACTATCAAGTGTTATTTTCTACCAGTCAGATGATAGTGGTACACAGAGATCTAAAGTTCAACAAGAAAAAGGACGTGCAATTTTCCCTTGAGAGGGAGCTCAAGTTGCATCTAGAGGAGGAACTTTTGGTTCCTAAGGAGGAGGAGCCTAAGACTGATGCGGAGCAGTTGCACACAGAGGATCTAGGAGTGGAGACATCCAATCACGCAGAGACCTCCAGTAGGGGGAAATTTCAAGCCAAGTGGGTAGAGGAATCACATGCATCCATACCTCCACGTGTGAGGTGGGGTGATGTGAAGTGACAGTCCCAAGAAGGCTGAAATAGGGGTAGGATCCTTGAGGTACCCAACCTCTTTGATTAGAACTTGCTATGGGAGCCCCGACGAGGAGTAGCAGGAGTGGCTAAGCGGGTAGAAACAAATGTGGATGGAGTGGCAGAGGAAGCATCAACATCAGAGGATGTTTCTAGCTCAATAGGGAGGTCAGTTGGGAGATCAGTTACTTACTTCTCAGTAACTGAGTTGCAGTGCAGCATTGGGTAGCACGACGCAACATGATGAGAGGAGGTGTAGTGTGAATGCATAGTTGGGAGATAACACCATCAGGAGTGTGGATGTAGCAAGAGGAATCGGTGTGATTGATGCTGTCAGAGATCAAAGTGACAGAGGCTAGAGCAATCAAAAAATAAAGAGCACAGAGGTGCAGACTTTTCAGTTGACAGAGGAAATAATAGTCAAAGGCTTTGATGAAAGCTGCATCATTCTAATTCAGGTTGGATATTTTTTTTCTGGAGTTGTTGGAGAAACAACACTTGAGAGAAGTGTTGCATGTAGAACATTCCAGAGGTTCATGATCGGGTTCGAGTTGAATCTCTTTCGTGTTGAGAGGGAGTGTTGAAAATGGAAACATGAAATGCTAAAAATAACATTGCTATAAATAGCATTTCAAGATATACTCCAACTCTGTTGGAAATAGAAAAAAATAGAAATGCTAAAATTAGCATTTCTATAAATAGCATTTCGGGATAGATTCCAATTTTAATTAGTCCCTAAATTAAAATTTGAATTTGGTCTCAGTAGTTGTTTGTAGAATAATTAATTAATTCATCTTGATTTAATTAGTTAGAGAAAATCAAACATGAAGTCTATGTGAAGACATGCAACAATTATCCCTTTGATTGAGGAAGTTATCCCTTAATTAAGGAGATCAAGATGAGATGTACTTTGAGTTGTAATTAGTTAGCTCAGTTAATTGAGTTAAGTCCAGTTAGATTAGTTTCAACAGTTTGTGGAACTGAATGTGAGTTCAGTTAGTCAATGCATGCATGCATGCAACAACTGTTCTCTTGATAATTGAATATTCTCTCATAAACAACTCATGCATGTCAGTTCAGATACAGACCGAGTTGAGATCAAAGGATGGGACAATGTATTATCGATTGGAGGAATTTTCCTATATAGGAAACTCATCCATGTAGAAGGAATCATCTCCTTCAGGATTGCGTAGTTATTTCAAAGGTCAATGTTGTGTGTGAGGTGAGAATCACATAGGTTGCAGCTGGAGGACCCACGAGAAACTGCACAAGGAAATAGGATGCTTGGAGGACTGAAGGAAGGCATATGTGTTGTTTATTCTCTCTATGAGCAGCAGTGAGGGATTGTACTAAGAGTTGGATAGCTTGTGAGCGAAAGACTTGTGTAATCCTGAGATATTTCCACTTGTATGATAATACATATAGCGGGGTTTGTAGTTGAGGATTTCCCTAGAATATTCTTCTATGTTCATGTGTGATTGTTTCTTCTTCATTTTTTATATGTGTTCTATTTGATCTTGCTCAAAATCAATTTAGTTTCTGCAAGTTTGTTTGTAGAAGTAGATCAAGTATTTTTCTTTAGTATATTACATTATCACGTGATCTACTGTGAGAATTTCTACATGGTATTGGAGCAAAGGTGATCAAAGCAGATAATAGTATAAAAAGAAGGGAGAAGTTCAATGTTTGAAGTTCTTGATTATAGAAATCAAATTCTTATCACATCTCAAAGTTTACCAATGGCGTTCAATGGTTTGAGACTCGAGTATGCCCTGGATGGCAGCTCGAATTATATAGCCTAGAAGGATCACATGGAAGCGGTATTAGAGGAAAACAGTTTGAAGGAATTCATTGATCCAGAAGTCCCCAACCCAGTAGCAGCTAATGCCCAAGAATTCACAGAATGGAAGAAATGTGTGGCTAGAGTGAGGAGGAGTCTTTTGGAGGGATTTCGAGACCATATTGTCCCAAGTCTCCATAGGAAGAAGACATTGTTTTCAATGTGGAAAACATTGAAGGATCTATATCAGAATAGTAACGATCAAAGAAAGCTGGCACTAAAAGACAAGCTTAGGAAAATCAAGTGTGAAAAGGGTGACATGTTCTCTACATGTCTGAACAAGCTCACCACCTGCAGGGATGAGCTTGGAAGTGTAGAAATCACAACAGCCCATGATGACATGGTGAGTCTTACTCTCCTCAACCTTCCTAAGATATGGCATAGCTATCAGGACTCGATGAATGGAAGAGAGAAACTGCCAGATTGGGAATGACTGCGGTTGGATCTGATGCAGGAGGAGATTAGGAGAAGCACCAGAGATGGTTCTTCATCCAAGGAGGATGAACAAAATTGTGCCTTAGTGAGGCAAAGAAAGGGAAGGAGAAGGATTCATATTCCAAATCAAGTTCGTCACATGGTGGGAAGAAGATTGACAAATCTAAAGTGTGATGCTTTAATTGTCATGAGGTTGGCCATTATGCAAAAAATTGTCCACAGAAGAAATCCAAGAAGGGATCCTCGAAAGGATCAGATGGTGAGGCACCGGCCTCACAGCTCGAATCAGATTTTACCCTCATCGCATGCATGGTTTCATCGATGGTGGGTTGTGTTTGGTACCTGGATAGTGGAGCCTCATTCCACATCACCGACGACAATAGTTTATTCAGTACCTTGGAGGAGAAGGAACTCCAGATGTGCATAGAGATGGGCGATGATGGAAAGTATCATGTTTCAGGTGAAGGTACGGTTGTGTTTGAGAGGAAGCATGGAAATCCTCTCACCCTGGCTAATGTAAAATATGCGCCTGGACTGAAGAAGAACCTGGTATCTGTCGCAATGCTGGAAGCCAAAGGCTATGATGTAGTCTTTAGTAAAGGAAAGGTGTTCGTGAGACACATAGCCATGAGACAGACCAAGACGATTGGGATTTGAGCAAAGAATCTCTACAAGCTGGAGGTAGATGACTGTGTTGCACTAAGTTCCAAAGTAGAGTTGGTGCAAAGCCAAGATATTGGCAAGCTATGGCATAGAAGATTGGGTCGCTTGCACCATAGGGCACTTAAGATCATGCAGTAGATTTTTACTGAACTTCCCAAGGGTAAACATGAGCAAGTGGATACATGCAAAGGTTGTAGCTTGCGTAAGTATGCAAAATCTTCCTTTCAAGAGCGAGACAGTCACGTTGGAGCAATCCTGGAGGGAGTTCATACCGATGTGTGTGGACCATTCTCGACAGCCTCCACCGCTAAAAAAAGGTACTATGTTATTTTCATTGATGATTTTTCTCCTAGATGCTAGATCTATTTCATGCAGAAGAAGGATCAAACCTTCTCAAGGTTTTGTGAGTTCGAAGCCGTGGTTAAGAAAGAATCTAGAAAGAAAATAAGGGCCTTGTGAAGTCATAATGGTGGAGAGTATGTCTCTCAAGAGTTTAAGGACTTTTGTGCAGCAAAAGGAATTAAATGGTAGTTGATGGCACCCCATAATCCATAGCAGAATGGGGTGGCCGAAAGGAAGAATAGAATGATTGTGGGAGCAACTCAGTTGATGCTGCATGACCAAGGCCTACAACTTCATTTGTGGGCTGAAGCATGAAATACAACAATATACTTGCAGAATAGAAGCCTGCATCGTATATTGGGGATGAAGACACTAAAGGAGGCTTTCTCCGAGAAGAGACCAAATGTGAGTCACTTCAGGATCTTTTGCTCATTGCTATTTTGCCATGTGACCAGAGATGGCTGAAAGAAACTTGAGGCAACAGCTGAGTTGGGGATACTTGTGGGGTACACTGATACACCCCACAATTATAGAGTGTTCTTGCCTACTAGACAAAGTACAGTGGTATGCAGGGATCTAAAGTTCGACGAGCAGGAGGCCATGTGAGTTTCCCTTGAGAGGGAGCTCAATTTGCATGTGGAGGAGGAACTTTTGGTTCCTAAGGAGTAGGAGCCTCATACTAATGTGGAGCAGCCACATGTAGAGGATCCAAGATTGGAGACATCCACTGATGTAGAGACCTCCAGTAGGGGGAAATTTCGAGCCAAATGGGCAAAGGGATCGCCTGCATCCATACCTCCAGGTGTGAGGTGGGGCGATGTGAAGTGATAGTCCCAAGAAGGCTGAAATAGGGGTAGGATCCTTGAAGTACCTAGCCTCTTTGGCTAGACCTTTCTACGGGAGCCGCAACAAAGAGTAGCAGGACTGGCTAAGCAGGTAGAGACAAATGCGGATGGGGTGGCAGAGGAAGTTTCAGCATCAAAGGATGTTTCTAGCCCAATAGGGAGGTCAGTTAGGAGACCAATTACTTACTTCTCAGTAACTGAGTTGCAATGCATTAGTGGGTAGCACGATGCAACATGATGAAAGGAGGTCCAGTGTGGATGCATTGCTGGGAGACAGGACCAGCAGTAGCACGGATGCAGCAGGAGGAATCGGTGTGATTAATGTAGTCAAAGATCAAAGTGGAAGAGGCTACAGTAATCAAATACTGAAGAGAGCAAAGGCGCAGAGTTTTTAGTCGACAGAGGCAATAACAGTCAGAGACTTTCATGACAGATGCATCATTCTGATTCAGGTTTGATATTTTTTCTTTCTGGATTTGTTGGAGCAACAACAATTGAGAGAACTGTTGCATGCAGAACATTCCAAAGGTTCAGGGTCGAGTTCGAGTTCAATGCCTTTCTTGTTGAGAGGGAGTGTTGAAAATGGAAACAAGAAATGCTAAAAATAACACTGATATAAATAGCATTTCAGGATATACTCCAACTGTGTTGGAAATAGCAAAAAATAGAAATGCTAAAAATAGCACTGTTATAAATAACATTTCGGGATAGATTACAATTTTAATTAGTCCCTGAATTAAGATTGAGAATTAAAATTTGAATTTGGTCTCAACAGCTGTTTATAAAATAACTAATTAATTCATCTTGAGCTAATTAGTTAGAGAAAATCAAACATGAAGTCTATGTGAAGACATCCAAGAGTTATCCCTTTGATTGAGGAAGTTATCCCTTAATTAAAGAGATCAGGCTGAGTTGTACTCTAAGTTGTAATTAGTTAGCTCAGTTAACTGAGTTAAGTCCATTTAGATTAGTTCCAACAGTTTGTGGAATTGATTGTGAGTCAATGCATGCATGCATGCAACTAGTGTTCTCCAGATAACTGAATATTCTCTCATAAATAACTCATGCATGTCAGTTCAGACAGAGACCCGATTGAGATCAAAGGATGGGACAGTGTAATATTAGTTGGAGGAATTTTCATATATAGGAAACTCATCCATGCAGAAGGAATCATCTCCTTCAGGATTGCACAGTTATTTTAGAGGTCAGTGTTGTGTGTGAGGTGAGAATCACACAAGTTGCAGCTGGAGGACCCAGGAGAAACTGTGCAAGGAAATAGGAGGCTTGGAGGACTGAAGGAAGGCATATGTGTTGTCTAATATTTCTATGAGTAGTAGAGAGGGATTATACTGAGAGCTGGATAGCTTCTGAGCTAAATCTTTATGTAATCCTGAGATATTTCCACTTGTATGATAATATATATAGCGAGGCTTTTATCTGAGGCTTTCCCCAGAGTATTCTTCTATGTTCATGTGTGATTGTTTCTTCTTCATCTGTTATATGTGTTCTATTTGATCTTGCTCAAAATAGATTAAGCTTCCGCAAGTTTGTTTGTATAAGTAGATAAAGTATTTTTCTTCAATATATTGCATTATCAGGTGATCTACAGTGAGAATTTCTACAATAAATAAAGAATAGCAATGTCATGCCGAATTTACAAACAAGCCATGCTTGAGTAATGTCAAGCTCTGTGAGCCTTGAATTGCATGATGAGTGATGCAGGAGCATCCAGGCCTAGCCAGCAATGTAATGGTGTGGTCACATGTTGTGGCTAACGAGAGTTTGGAAGAAGAATTGGTTACTTAATTTCTATAAATTGCAAAGTATGTAAGTTGTTATATTGTTGCCAAATACTAAGGAAAAGAGAGAGTAGGTGGCAAGTTGATCCTCCCTACTTGGAGATCAAGCCAAGTAGTTTAGCTTGCTCACATTAGGATAGGATTTGATATCTAAATGTATAGTCTATCCCTTCAATTATGGAGGAGATGGTTACCTTAGATATATTGTATTTCCTTTCTTTTCTAACAGGACAGAGAGGGAGGATTGGAGAGGATTCATGATGGAATTGTAAGCCTATGGGTAGATTAGAGGAAACAGAGGCTCTAATTAGAAGAATCAGGCCAGAGAGGGATGGAGAGCCCCAAATATGTAATTATTTGTTGATATGTTATATACAGAGAGTTAATTCTGAGTGTGGACGGTGTGTTTCAATATGAAATGATAAATTTTGGTTACATTAATGATTTTGTGTAACATATGTATCCAGGCGGAATTAGGTGAACATAAAGCGACAGAGGAACTATGTATTTATTCATTTTCCAATTGTGTTGCGTATATTTATTAATCATTTAAAATTCCATTTGCAGGCATGTTGATCGACCCTCAATCAATATGAGGATCGATGGCGATCCCTTAAGTAAACGAATTATTGTTATATATGGAGTTGTGGTGTGAAAACAGAGTATGGCAGAGGAAACCTGTGAAAGGCATAAGTCCATCAATATAACGAGAATAGAAGAGTGGATGCACTAGATCTGTTGGATCACATAGATAAACGGTCATTGCATGGTGGAAGAGCATGGAAGATAACCAACGAAGAAGTGGTTTCGCAACAGGAAATGGTATTTCGCGTGGGCTCTGAGTGGTAAGTGGTATTGAAGGGTAGTCACCCGATTCCACTAACCGAGTGACATGTAGCAGCGAGGAGGAGAGAGGAAACTTCTTTTTCGGGCGGATAATTTCCATGCTGTTTGTCCACCTGAAATCTCTGATAGCTATCGGATCAAGTGTGTTAGCTGAGATTGAAGGTTGTGATGAAATGCTGGAATTATTTCACATGAAAATAGAATTCCTAGAAAGATTGCTCAAGGAACCTGAAGGAGAAGTGAAGCTTTTAGATCCTGATAAAGAAGAGATTGTGGTTACTCTTAGCACTCCAAGAAGCTCTACTAGGTTGTAGCTCAGAGATGCCTAGAAACATATAAATTTTCAATATCATTCTCTGAACTATTGGAATGGATTGGGGTTTGGATCAAGTCAGATGACTGTTTCAACTCTTTTCACTTAAAACATGCATGAACACCCTCATTTTGACAAGGCTTTCAACCACTAATGATAAATAGTTTATAGATTCAATTAATAAATGGAGAATCCTAACTGTACCAGCAAATACATACATAAACACATATGAAATCTGGATATAGAAGCTAAATGAAGCTTACAAATCTCATTTATCAACGTAGAGATAAGATGACAGTTATCTGGCATTCGACAGAGAAGAAAACATGAATAACCCATTCAAGTGCAAGCTTAGAACAGAGGGAAGGATGGTGATTGAACATATAACAGCAAAAGAATCTTGTATTACTAGAATGAAGATGAGATGCTAAGAGGAGCAAAGTCTCCACAGTCTCCAAAAATTGAACCCCTCTTCTAACTTTCAGCCATTTATAGGCTTGTTACAATGCTCTCGCACTCTCTGAGGCTTGAGGTGTCTTAGTCTATCCCCTCTAGCTTCTAACTGATTGATGCCATGATTAGACAGACATGAACCAGAGGTCTCTTTTTTTGACATCACAGTAACCAAATTCTGGTAATTTTGTCACGCTGTCACATAGCCCGCTCATGCCAATAATGCTCCATGATCAGTTTTGTTGGTTTGGCTGCATCGTGATGTAGCGTTTTCACCTAATGGCCATTTGTCTCCCAGCTTTTGTCCACTCGAATCCCTCTTCTAGTGTTAGCAATCATTGATAAAAACTTCTAAGGATGCTGGCCACCTGTACTGTAACGGAATGGGTCTTTGGGCCTTTCAAATCCTTTCGAATACTAAAAACGATTGTTTTATGTTTTACTTAGAGAAAGGCTATAACACTGTGAAATTCCACCAAAACTCTATTCATTCCACACTTCAAAAGTCCTTAAATGTAGTCTATTCTTCTATCGGGTCCGTCCTCATTGCTATCGCAAGTCGCTTTGGACTTGCTCCTTTGTATTTTAAAAATACGTTAAAAATCGTGAAAATAACATGAAAGTTGGCTCCCTCCGGACTTCAAATATTATATATTTCACTTCACGAACCCTTTCGGATCAGGGTCTTATCGCATCAACGTCGTTTCTTTGTATTTCGTTAAATAACAAAATATGTGAAAATACATTAAAAAAATGCCTTTCGGCGAATCCCAAAATCTATGCAATAATGTTTATATAGCCATTAGGTCTGGCTAATCACATCGCATACATGTATGGGTATAGGCCCCAATCCATAATGTTTATTTGATTACGATATCGTGATGCAATTAGTCGCAATCGCATATCGCGATAGCCCCAGGACATTGTAAGTGCTCTACTATGGCTGCCGATTGTGATGTTGCCAATCAAATCTGGACCGTTGATCGGCCAGATCTGATGGCTACTATGGCTTCACTTGTTTATGCCTCCGATACTCTGTTTTTCACTATTTTTATGTGTTTTTGGCCTCCCTATAGTGTTTCTCTGCCATTCTAAGGGCTCTTCTCATGTGATTGTTTTGATATTTGGCATGATTTTACGACATTTTGAAGACTTAGAGAGCATATTTGGATCCATTTGGATCAGGACCCGATGCAATTATAGATGTGAGAGTAATATTTTTGAAGTCCGGCTTATGGCCAAAGTGGATCAAGAGGAGGCGTGGCCGTCGAAGCTACAACAGGGGACATTTCCGCTAAAAATAGCAGCACTGCACCTCAGGGGCTAACATTGGCTCCTTCTGGGGATGAAAACCTCCTTGTGAGGTTTCAAGAACTGCAGACTACTCCCTTTCCAGTAACAATCAAAACAAACTTATTTCCTAGTGTTCCATTGGGCATGGAGTTTATTTGCATAAAAAACAAAAACTGAAAAAAACCTATTACAATATTAAGGCCTTAAAGCCTCATATGAAGTAAAGTTTCAAAAATTGACCAGTGACTAGGCCATCAAAAACACCTTCACCCTCCAAATTGTGTAGAATGAAAGTATTGTTCATCTGAACTTAAGCAATGACAAATGGTCTTGTCCATAAGGCATCAAATTTACCATGGTTGCCCTTCTTTTCCTTCAATGCATCCCATTTGAGGACCTAGTTACCAACCTGAAAACTATCCATTTTTTCCTTTCTATCAAAGGTTTCTTTGATCTTCTTTTGATGAATTCTTCACTTCTCAACCAATTTTTCTCTAATCTATTGTAATTCAACCAAGTTACTCATTCTCCTCGCTATGTCATTCTCTTCATCATGTTCTTCTTGGAATAATTTGGCCACAGGGAGAATCAGGTGGATAGGAAAAACAACATCAGTGCCATAGACCAGCTTAAATGGAAAATTTCCTATGGAATTCTTGTTGGTAACTCTGTAAGCCCATAGTGCAAACTTCAAATTGGAATCCCAGTTCTTTTTGTTGTCCTCCAACAATTTTTTGATTATCCTTACAATACTCTTGTTAGATGATTCTGCCAGGCCATCGCCTTGAGGATAATATGAGGTAGAATGCACCAATTAAATGCTCATGGATTCACACATGTCCACCAATTCTTCTGCCTTGAAAGCTGCTCCATTATCAGTGACTAGTTTGGCTGGGCAACCAAATCTAGTGAAAATATTCTCATTCAAGAACTTTATGATAACCTGATGATTAGCATTTTTAGTGGGTACCGGACTCAATCCATATGGTGAAATAATCAGTGGCTACCAAGATCCATTTTCGATGGCCACTGGAATGTGGATTGATCTCACCTATGGAATCCAAGCCCTACTGTGGGAAGGGACCATTGATGTGTATTAGCTTCAAGGGAAGAGATTTTAGTTGTTGTCTTCCTACAAACCTCTTACATTTGTCACAAGACTTCACAATAGAAAACACATAAGAGAAGAGAGTAGGCCAATAATACCCAACTCTTAGGATCTTGTGGGTCATGATTTTCCAATAATGATTCCCTTTGCAAATGCGAGAATGGAACTAGTGCGTGACTTCCACAGATTGTCCTTTGTCTAGACATCTCAAGAGGATCCCTGATGTGTCTTTCCAATAGAGCGGGTTTTCATTAATGCAGAATTTGGCTGATGTAAGCTTAAAGGCCTGGGTTTGACTCGAGATAAGCCCTAGAGGGACTTCTAACTTCTGCAAAAAATGAACTATGTTGGAATACCATTCACAGGTGGGTATATTTTCAGCCAAAGATTGATTCTTCTCTCGCTCTATTGCTGCTTCCTCTATCTACTCACCACCTAAATTTGAACCCATGGAATTGATGTCTAACAAACTACAATTTTCCTTAGCCATAAGCTTAGCCAAGCACTGGCCTTTGACAAACTTAGTGGGATTCACCTATATGTTGAACTCTATGAATTTTGCAATCCATTTAGCTCTCTTTCCATCAATATCCGGGTGAGTTAGGACATATTTTACTGAGGCTGAAGGTACATATGTAACCACTTTGGAATGCAAAATATAAATTCTGAATTCCTTTAAATATTTTATGAGAACATAAGTTTGTTTTTCAATAAGGTCATACCTTAGTTCAGCATCCCTCGGAGTTTTGCTGAAAAAGGCCACAGGGTGCTCTACACCTTCATAATTTTTCTACAATAGAACTGTTGCAAGTGTATCATAAGAGGTAAAAGAGAAGATATAAAACTCCTTGTTATATTCTGGGTTGATTAGAGTGGGAGATTCCATGATTGCTTGTTTGATGGCTTCAAAAGAACTTCTTCCACCATCTTTCCATTTTATTTTTGATCCTTTATTCAGCATGGAAGTGATGTTCTTCACTAGCTCTGCGAAGTTTGGAATAAACATCCTGACAAAGTTAATCTTACCCAGGAAAGATTGAATGTCCCTTTTTGACCTTGGGATGGACAATGTCTAAATTGCTTGAACTCTTGCTAGATCTATCTTCACACCTTCAACAGAAACAATATGTCCCAGTAGTTTTCCTTCTTCTAGAAAAATGTGAGTTATTTGGATTTATAGAAATTCCAAAATGTCTCCAATTTAGAAACACCTTCTTAAAATGCTGGAAATGGTCTTTGTGACTGCTGGAAAAGACTGTTATGCCGTCAAGGTAAATAAGGACAAACTTGTCCTTCTTTCCAGCAAAGGTTATGTCCATGGCCCTCTAAAAAGTAGCCCCAACATTCATCAGTCCAAAAGGCATCTTAGAGTACATGAAAGTGCCCCAAGGAGTAGCGAAGGCGGTCTTTTCCTAATCTTCTGTATTTACAACAATCTAATTGTAACCTGAAAATCCATCTAGGAAAGACATGACTCTAGCCCTTGAAACTTTTTGCAGCAAGTGTTCCATCTTAGGCAGGGGGTAGTTGTCTTTTTTAGAGCATTTGTTCAGATTCCTGAAGTCAACACAAAGCCTATTTTCTCCATTCTTCTTTCTTACTAGCACAAGGTTAGCTATCCATTTTGAATAACTTAGGGGAACTATGATCTTGGCATCCAGCAGCTTCTTGATTTCCTTTTTAATCAAAGGCAATAAGAGAGGGTTGATAGGTCTTAATTTCTACTTAAAAGGGATGGTGTTCTTCTCCAATGTAAACTTATGCTGAATGATGTTGGTGTCATAGGTCTTAAGATTGCTATATTCCCAAGCAAAAATATCAACAAATTGTTTCATCAGGGTGCAATACTCGGAACTTTGGGAAGAAGACAAGTGAGTGGACAAATTTATGTACTTTGGATGGGTTGGACTCACTACATTATGTTTATGAACAACAAACTCATTTTCCTTTTTGGAAGGCTTATAAGGCACATCATTATGATCAAACAACTTCTCTAGGGGCACCAATCCTTTGGGTATATGGTTATTAGGTAACTAAAAATGTTGTCTTGACCAACCTCGTCCTTTAGCTTGGACTGGTTGCATTCTTCAATGGTTTCGTTTTCTTGGTCGATGTGCATTTCAAAAAATTCACCAACGACTTGTAAAAACCTATTAATTTCATCATCATCTTCAAAACTTTCCAGTATTTGACATTGTCAAGCAGAGATGGTCAATATTTCACCTGAACTTCATAAGTCAATTTAGGAGGCAAAGGAGGAATGAACGTGCTAGTAGACATAGCAAGGGAATCAGCAAGCTGGTTATTCACTCTCGGGATGTAAGAAATGTTGAAAATATTAAAAGAGTCCTTGAGCTCCCATACCTCATCTCTGTATGCTTTCAACCTTGGATGCTTTGCTTGGAAAGTTTTGTTGACCTATTGAATGATAAGGTATGCATCTCCAAACACCTTCAAACCTTTGATGCCCATTTCTTTAGCAACGTTTAAGCCCAATATCAAGGCTTCGTACTCTGCTATGTTATTTGCGACCTAAAAAGTTAACTTGCAAGATAAATTAATGCATTCTTGTGTGGGGAACACAAGGACTACACCTGCCTCTACAGCTTCCTTAGAGCAAGCTCCATCAAAGAACATGTCCCAAATTTGTGGGCCTTCTTCCTCCGTGATCTGGCAAACCGGTCTCTTAAGCTACATGGAGGCCAACTAGGATTCTTCACTCTGAAGAATACAAACTCCAAAATCAGTGTCAACAACATAGATAGGATGACTAGTGGGATTCCTTTCATCATTGATTATATAAGCCAACTGAGCTTCCTTGTATAATCTTCTACTCTCACCTCCAAAAATTGGGATAGTAGCATAGGACAGATCATTTTGCAATGTTCCACCTAATCTCTTCATCCAACCTCTAGAGGCCAACACGCCAAACTTGGGGGGTACATCTGCTACCACAATATCCATCATCATGCTCTTCATGGGCAGCTGAGACAAGGTGATGGCTAGGTCCTTGATTAATCCCAAACATTTCACTTTTTTAGAGTCAAAAGAAAACATGTCACGATAAGATTTGGAAATGTCAAGACCCAACTAATCTATGATAGCCTTGGGCATTAGATTATGGCTAGCTCCTGTGTCCAGAAGGTAGTTGTGAAGCATTTGTCATGAATAGTTAAATATACATAGAATGATGGGGAGTTGTCATCATAATTTTCAATCATTGGGCTAAGAACAACAATTGGTTTTTTGTCTTGCAGATTTACATAGTCAGTGGAGACTTGGATGGCTTTAGGCTCAAGGGCCTCGAGGATAGAACTCTTGAAGGACTCATTCTCCACTACTTCAATCAGAGGTATAGGTATGCCTAGCTTCTAAATTTCTAATTCAAAAGTCAAAGGAGAAGGAGACTTGTCAAGGTCTCTTACCTCGTGAGCTGGAGCTTTGAGGATGATGGCATCAACTGCCAGTCGTTTCTACTTTTTAGCTTGCTATATTGCAGGGACAACATCTCTCCGAATAGGAGTTTCCTTGGCATTATTCATCTTCGACCTCAGATCATATCTATGTTGATCATCAGTTTTCAGAACGGCTCCACCATCCCAGTCTTAGCTGATCTGGTCATTGAATAATGACATTTCATAGGCAGCTAAGGTTAAAAAGGAGGCACTTCCTTTGTCTTCCAGATAATGGATCTCATCATCTTCTTCAAACTGCTCTTCTTCCATGACTACATTCTGGAAAGGGGTCTTCACCCTTTGTTCTTCATTGGCATCTTTGCTTCTTTGCAGAATCTGCAACTCCTCATTAGCTCTTCTATATGGATTTGGATTCCTAGGAGCAAAGATATTAGGAAATCTTCCTTTCCCAGGGTGTTTTTCAACATTTAATTCAGAGATTTCAGAGGCTAATGACTCTATCATCTTGGTCATTTTATCTATCTTGGGATCTGAAGATGATGAAGATTTTCCCCTCTGTCTCCTTCTATCAAAATTCCCCTTGACATTCTCTGTAGCCATGATGTTTAATTCTACTTCCAAGCCTGCACCCTACATATTAGCCAAGGTAGCACATCGTCTCTCCCACAATAGTAGATAGAAGTCATAATCAAAGGCACTTGCATAGGTGAGTTTAGTAGAGGTAGTGGTGGGTTTTACTTCAACTGGTATCTTGCTATACATGTAGCTAAACCTCTTATTAAAATTAGACAACAACTCACCATTTTCCCTATTTAAGTTCCTAAACTCGGTGTGGTAGTAGAGTAGATCCTTCTTATCCCCCAATGCTTTAGGAATGCATCATCTAAAGCCTCAATATCTGCTATAGAACTTGGCATCAATTCACTAAACCATTTTCTAGCCTCTCCATCTAGACTTTGGACAAAAACTCTCATCCATACATCATCTTCACTAATGTCTAGGTTATCAGCATAGCTATAGAATGATTCAAGATGTTCCTCACCTGAAACACCTTCAGTTCCAGTGAACTTAGGCCTATAATTTTGATATTCTCCAGTAGGCATAGAATTCAAAGGAGTGGGTAGTACTAGAGGTCCATACCTAGCAGCTATGATTCTTTCCATTTTGGTAGGTGTTTGTGGTCCTTCCGCAACTATGGCGGCTATAAGGGTACTGGAAGTCTGAATGACAGAGGCTGAGAAGTGACTGATAGGACTAAAGGAGTATGATGGATAGGAGGAGAGGCTTCCTTCAGGCTTAGAATGGAAGGAGGACCTAAAGAATAAGGAGCTCTATGAATCTCTGATATTTTTTCTTCACTGCTAGTATTAGATGCTATACTCTCAACATGTATTTGTTCTATTGCAGGATTTTCTTGAAAAGATATAGAATATTGTTTAGAGCTACCTGAACCTCATGCTCCTTTCTATAATGCATTTCTTTCTTTGATGATTTTTTCAGGGTCACATACTAGGTTAGCTTGTGGCTTCTGAGGATTTCTTCGAGTATGCCTCACAAACTGCGCCAGAATTCTGAAGTGGATTCGCCAAGAGGTTCGTCCTCCATTAGAGTCACTGGATAGATGATTACAACCGAAAAAGTGCCCAAACTTTGTCTATCATCAAAGTTGGATCTGTGTCGTCTCCTAGGGAAGCTGAGCTTTAGTCTCCTCTCCCCGACAAGGACACCAATTATGTTAGCACTCTAGGAAGATCTCCTAGGTTGTAGCTCGAAGATGCCTGGAAACATATAAATCTTCAATATAGTTCTCTGAACTATTGGAATGGATTGGGGTTTGGATCAAGTCAAATGACTGTTTCAACTCTATTTTCACTCAAAACATGCATGAACACCCTAAGCTTGACAAGGATTTCAACCACTAATTCTCAATAGTTTATAGATTCAATGAATAGATGGAGAATCCTGACTGTACCAATAGATACATACATAAACACATATGAATGGCCAGCTACAGAAGGTAAATGAAGCTTACAAATCTAATTTATCAATGCAGAGATAAGATGACAATTATCTGGCATTCGAGACAAAAGAAAACATGAATAACCCATTCAAGTGCAAGCATAGAATAGAGGGAAGGATGGCGATTGAACATATAACAACAAAAGAATCTTGTATTACTAGAATGAAGATGAGACACTGAGAGGAGTGAAGTCTCCACAGTCTCCAAAAGTTGAACCCCTGATACTTCTAACTTTCAGCCATTTATAGGATTTTTACAATGCTCTCGGGCTCTCTAAGGCTCGAGGTGTCTTAATCTATCCCCTATGGCTTCTAATTGCCTGATGCCATGATTAGACATACATGAGCCAGAGGTCTCTTTTTGTAACAACATAGTAACCAAATTCTGGTAATTTTTCCGCACTATCAGGTAGCTCACTCATGCCAACAATGCTACATGATCACTTTTGTTGGTTCGACTACATCGTGCTATGGCTCTTTCCCCTTCCAGCCATCTGTCTTCCGACCTCTATCTCCAAGCCTCTGCCCGCTCGAATCCCTCTTCTAGAATTAGCAATCATTGCTAAATGCTTCTAAGGATGGTCACCACCTGTACTATAATGGAATGGGTCTTCGTGCCCTTGAAATCCTTTCGAATACCAAAAACGGTTGTTTTCTATTTTACAGAGAGAAACACTACAACACTGTGAAATTACGCCAAAACTCTGTTCATTCCGGACTTCAAAAGTCCTTAAATATGGTCTATTCCTCTATTTAGTCTGTACTCATCACTATCGCAAGTTGCTTCAGCCTTGTTCCTTTGTATTTTAAAATTACGTTAAAAATCGTGAAAATAACATGAAAATTGGCTCCCTCTGAGCTTCAAATATTATATATTTCCCTTCACGAACCGTTTCGAGTTCGGTTCTTATCGCATCACCATTGTTTCTTTGTATTTCATTAAATAACGAAATATGTGAAAATACATTAAAAGACACCTTTCGGCAGATCTCAAAACCTATGCAATAATGGTTATATAGCCATCGGGTCCAGCTAACTACATCGCATACATGTATGGGTATAGGCCCTGCTCCATAATGTTTCTCCGATTGCAATATGATGTGATTAGTTGCAATCGCATATCATGATAGCCAGGGCCATTGTAAGCACTCCATTGTGGTTTCCGATTGCGATGTTGATGATGAGATCTGGATCGTTGATCAACCAGATTTGATGGCTACTGTGCCTTCACTTTTTTATGCCTTCGATACTCTGTTTTTCACTGTTTTTACATGTTTTTGGCCTCTCGATATTGTTTCTCCGCCATTCTAAGGGCTCTTCTCATGCGATTGTTTTGATCTTTGGCATGATTTTACGAAATTTTGAAGACTTAGAGAGCATATTTGGATCCATTTGGATTAGGACCCGATGCAATTATAGATGCGAGAGTAATATTTTTGAAGTCTGGCATATGGCCAAAGCGGAGAAAGAGGAGACGTGGCCATCGGAGCTAAAACAATGGAAATTTCTGCTAAAAATAGCAGCACTACACCTCAGGGGCTAACACTTACCATGCATGATAAGGATGAAATGTCTCTAATGTTTATAGAGCTAAGTAAATGTTTTGATTCTTCAATTAATATTGTGGTTGTAGATATAGAAGACAACATTAATAAATATGATGCTAAAATCAGAAAAATTGAGTGGAGATTATTTGAAGATGAGATGCAAGATCAGGAGCAACAAGAAAGTTATATCCTTAGAGACATGAAGGAAATAGAAATATTAATCTAGCAGGATGAAGATGGAAGAAACCAGTGATTTAAAAGAGATGATCATCAACATGAGAGTAAATTTGAGGAAGGCATTAGATTGCGAGAGTATAGCAATTGGCAGCAGAATGAAGAGCGCAAGGTTAGAATGAGAGCAGAAGTAGATATATTAATGGAGTGGCTACAAAGAAAGACAAATGAAGACCAAAGATACATATGGAAAATGAAGAAATAGGTCAAGTGGAAGCTATTGCAACAGAAGTGGAATATCAAGCTGATAAACGAGTTTAGAGAACTTGAACAAAGTCATATTGGGTTGCTAGAGAAGGAGAGACTCAAGGGAATGGAGTCACAGCAAAGAAGATATGCTGAAATCTAGAAGATCTATTATGGGAGATTGGTGCTTGAAGCATCAAAAGAGGATGAAAGGTCTTATATTTTTAAAACTAATAATTGTTATGTGCTTGTAGGTCATGTAAACTTGGGGAAAAACAAGCAGTTATTGGAAACTGTCATATCAACGCATGAAAAGATGACTAGTTCTGGTCATGTAGGTAGTGTAGATAAGAGAGATGGAATACAGTCTTGTGACATTATCATGGAATCAAAAAGGAAGATGACTACCCATAGTCCTATGAAGAATAGAGAGAAAAGTTATAGTCAAGTGAAGGAAGATGTCCAGTCGGATGACATCTAAAGGATAAGTCAAAAGGAGGATGACAAAGGAATAATTGAAATCAGAGAAATGTTTGAAAAGGAAGAGATCCATTCATATGAATATGGAACAAAGAGTTTTCTCAGGAAAACTGATGAAGCTAATACAAATATAATGGAGAATATTATGGTGTATTTAGAAAGCGAAAGTCAACCCGAAGAATTGATGATGAAATCATTTGAGGAGACCTTAGCATCTCATAGTTTTGAAACTAATATTTTGTGTGTAAATGCAGGCTACACTGAAGAAGGGAAATTATTTAATGTTATCATAGGGGAAAAGAAAAGAAAATATGTGGTTTTTCAGAATATGGAAGAAGGTAATTCACATAATCTTATGATGCAGGGAAAAGAGCAGGTATTAAACATGGTTGTAGCGAATTATGTAAATATTAGACAACTATTGAGGACTGAAGCCAGAGGAAGGCAGCTACTGAAGATTGATACAGAAGACTTGGTAGATGTTAAACAGTTGTTGAATATTATTAACCTTGAATAAATCCAGAGTAGAGAAGGACTAAAGACAGATATTACAGACAATGAAGTTAGTAAATATCGTGCAGAGCTCTTGGGAGAAATTCCAAATGAGATGACAAATTTGTGGCATGAATCAAGTATTTTGGAGAAGAGGCAAGAAAATCAGAGAATAAGTTATCAGATTGTACAACCAGAAGTGAATGAGAATGAAGAAGTTGTCATGGATGACAATTATGGAAAATAAGTTGTCAGAAATGTTGGCATAATGACAAAATAGGGTAAAGTATTTGTGCTTAATGAATTGATTGATTCTGGTGAAGATTTATATGCAGGATCAAGGCAATGTGAAGTGAATTTGAACCAAGGAATTGATTCTGAAGATAATATCGTAGTAAAGAGGGATGAGATCAAAATGTCTCATAAATATGGAATGATGTTGAATTCACAGTATGAAGTCATTGAACTAGAGATGGGTTCAAGGGATCATAGTAACAGGAATACTATTGTACAACAGGGATATATTGATGAAGAAGAAGCTGGAAGTGACATTTCAGAAGTAAACGAATATGATGCCATAATCATTAAAGTTATAGAAATTAGATTACTAGAAGAAGAGGTATTCCAAGTACCTAAGCAAACAAGAAGAATTTTTAGTTTTCAAGGAATTTGCAGAATTACAGGTATACCGGGAATTGAAGTAAGAAGCGATGAAACCATGAATGAAAAACCAGAAGAAGGAATTGGAATTATTGTTGGGGATCAATGGAGAAGGAATTTGTATGTTTTAGAAATGTATATGGGAAAATATTGGCATATGGATTATGATGTTCTTATGCAAGAACACAGCTAGTTGCAGGAGAATAGTATTCATCATCTAAGTAGTGAAGTGGACAAAGAAATTGATGATTTGTGGAGACTCATACAACAACATTCCAATAGAATATATAGAGGACAAAAGAAGAAAGGAATATTGGCTAGAAAGAATGATACATGTGAAGGTAATGGTAAATTGCAAATTAAGGTATGGAAGCCTGGTATAAATTGTGATGATGAGAAAAAGCAGTAAGATATATGAAAAAGATAGCAGCAAACAGTGAGAGCATCGCTAATGGGATAATAGAACATAAAGTATGGAGACTTAGAGAACGACAACCAACTATAGTAGTAACCAAGGACAGACTACCGAACAAAGTATGGGATCTAGGAGGACACATATCAGAATGACATGATCAGGAGATCATGATTATTTTTAACCTTGGGAGTCTGATGCAGGAGCATCTAAGCCTAGCCACCAATGTGATGGTGTGGTCACATGCTGTGGCTAACAAGAGCTTGGAAGAAGAATTGATTAATTAATTTCTATAAATTGCAAAGTATGTAAATAGTTTTATTGTTGCCAAATATTGAGGAAAAGAGAGAATAGGAGGCAAGTTGATCCTCCCTACGTGGAGATCAAGCCAAGTAGTTTAACTTGTTTAGATTAGGATAGGATTTGATTTCTAAATGTATAGTCTATCCCTTCCATTATGGAGGAGATGGTTAGCTTAGATATATTGTATTTCCTTTCTTTTCTAAAAGGACAGACCATGGAAGATAACCAGCGAAGAAGTGGTTTCACAAAAGGAAATGGTATTTCACGTGGGCTCTGAGTGGTAAGTGGCATTGAAGGGTAGTCACCCGATTCCACTAACCGAGTGACACGTAGCAGCGAGGAGGAGAGAGGAAACTGCTTTTTCAGGCGGATAATTTCCATGCTATTTGTCCACCCGAAATCTCTGATAACTGTCAGATCAAATGTGTTAGATCAACAGTGGAGGATTGCCGTGCAAGTTGTTGTTCATCGATCGGAGATAATGAACGACGGCGCCACGTTGTATAGGTAGCTTTGATGAACTAGACTAGACAATTTATGAACACGATTATATAAATATTTGAAGTCCAACTTATATGTTCCCGTCGGGTTTTCCATGGTGTCCATGTATTTTCGACCAGGTTGTGTGGCCCTAGTTTTTAATGAAAAAGCATAGATATAACACTTCTGATAGAAGTTGTGGGCTATAAACCACAGGTATTGATAGGTGTTTGGTATATGAGGGGATTTATTGCTTGGTTGTGATTATCCTCCCCATTAGTGAGTCTCAGTGATGGAATAGTTGTTGACATAGAGGACTGTGCCCAGGTTGAGTATGCAGGTGGTCTAGTCAATGGTAGATGCAACAACAGCATGGAAAGGCCATGCCAAAGTACATTTTGAGTGATGCCTAAGGACGGTGTGGCAGCATTGACAGTATGGAAAACATCAATTGATGTGAACTGAGGAAAAAATATACATGTGCTCTGATGAGCAATTTGTGTGGCGCAATGTAGTAGGTAGCCATAGATCCAAGATGAAAGAACTCTAAGTAAGCACACTGCTATGAGAGGTTGTGCAAGAGCCAGTTCTGTATGAAAATGTTGAATGTGCCTAAGCAGAAGAAAATAGAAGACCCCGAGAGAAGCACTTTGTGTGTGAGGCTAAAGTGCCTACGCTATGTGTTAATGGCGGATGTTTCTTCAGCTATGTGAATAAGGTTGGTTGTCTTCCTTAGAGAGAAGAAAGAAGAGAGCTTTGTTTGTGTTGTAAGAAGTAAGGCCGAGAGCAGAGGGCTGAGAGTGACTAATGTTGTGCAAATCAAAGAGCTCCTGAAGAGTGATGCAGAGAGCTGAAAAGAGTAGTAGAATGAGCAGAGATGAAAGTTGGGATCATGCAAATTAACTGCTAAATCACAGAGGACAACCAATTCTTATTTGAATGTGGGTTGGTGCCTACAATCAGGCAGTTGGTGCTTCCATCTCTAATTGAGCTTGAGAAGGCTTGGGGGCCCATGCCTCCTGCAAGTTGGTTCTTGTAACAAATCCATGAGGTCGGTGCCTCATATGGTGCTTTTGGTAAGTTGGATAGGTGTCTACATACAAAGAGAGTTGGTGTTTCTCGCTAGTTGGCGCTAGCAAACAAATCAAAGGGAGTTGGTGCTTCCTGTGAGTGGGTGCTCACAAACAGATTGATGTAATAGATTAGGTGCTCCTATTTATATCAATAACAACAACAAGCTTTGTGGTTTTTTCCCAAAAGGGTTTCCACAGGAAAAATCTTGGTCTAATGTGTATGATGCTTATGGTTTGTTTGCTTATATGTTGAGTTTATGCTGCTGCCACATTATATATATTGTTGTTAGTTATATGGATGAATGCCAAGTTAGATAAGAAAAGTAAATTGGCATAAAGAAGTTAAAATTAGTCTTAATATTGATTCACCCCCCTCTCATTATTGACATTGTTTCCAACTATATCAATTATTTTTAGGGTTGAAAGTGGGTATAGTGGGCTTTTTTGTTCTTCTCAATACTAACAAGTCTATGAGATTTTGATCATCAATGGAAAAGTTGTATTGGCATAGGTAGTAACAAAAGAACTCACCTACTGTTGCAAGATAGAGACTCTATAGTGTTGCCAATTATCAACTACTTTTGTTAAGGTAAGATACCATGTGGCTACTTACAATCATAGGAGTTTACAAAATCAATAATAATAATAATATGAAATTTAAAACTATGGCCTATGACTAAGTAGAAATGAAAGAAAATATAATTTAAAACTATGGCCTATGGCCTAAGCAGAAATGAAAGTTGCAACAAAAGAATTTATTCTTATATTGCATGATTATAACTTGGGCTTCTAAGAAATTACTCTTTGGTTCCTTTGTCTCTGTGAAGGATTGGCCATGCATGATTAGCCTAGGGATGCCCTTTTCTTTTCCATTACAAGTGCAGGTTGCTTAAGGGAAGGATTGACCAATGATGCAAGTAATTTAAGATGGATGCCTAGCAATCCACTGTCGTTACAATTTGTTCTTACTTCAAATTAGTGCTATTATTGGTTTTTTTCTAAAATGAGTCTCTTTAGTGGTGAAGTGGTGAAGTGTAAAGCATAAAAGTGGTGAGGTGCAAAGCATCAATTGCGAAAAATACATTTATTATGGTAAAGTGTAAAGCATAAAAGTGGTGAAGTGCAAAGTATCGTTTGCAGAAATACATTTCTTATATCATTCTATACATTAATTGTATTGTTTTGTATTATCGAATAATGAGTAATATGAACCTCAAATTAACCAATAACAAAAAAAATAAAAAATTATTTAATAAAATAAATTTTTGTTATGTTACGGAATATTAAAAAATAATAACTCAACATCAAGATTCTTTACTCCGGTCAGCTTGTATAAACCAATAAAGTGTATATATATATATATATATATATATATATATATATATATATATATTATTCAATAATTATAAAATTCCATTTTAATTATAACTAACTAAATAAATTTTATACAACCTAATTTATAAACTTTAGCTAGGTATACGCGAAACCCAAATTTATAAATTTTGGTTGTGTATATACAAAGCATTCAACATCAAGAAATACACGGTCAACGCGAGATGAAAACTATAGTCCGTGGGGGGAGGGACTAACAATGCTTCCGCGACCATAACATTTTCACTTTTCAAATGGATTTGTGAATTTAATTTTCATATCATGGTCAACTTGAATAACTTTTTAAACGGATTTGTTAATTTAATTTTCATATCATGGTGAACTTATATAACTATGGTCTGAACCCCATGAAATATTGCACATTACTTCAACGAACCAACCGTTTATCAAATTTTATTTTTATTTTGGTATGGGTCCACCAACGGGGCCGACTATCCTTTATAAATCCCTTTGTTATCGTAATATAAGGACGTGGGTTGGAACCCGCAGGTGTTATAAAAACACAACCCAATCACCCACCCTTTATCGAAATATTTGGTTTCTTCTCCTTCGCATATTACAAACAAGGAACACCACGGGCGATCGTACGATAGCAAGGGCTCTTATACTACGCCTCGACACCAATCAGATGGCCCCCGCTAAGAGGAAAGCAACTACAACACCCGACATAGAAGGAGAAATGAATCAGGAGGTGCCCACGAGGGTCCCGAGAGTTCAAGTGCCCCATGCGTGCAAAGAAAGGTTAGACGATCTTGTCAGGGCTTTGGAATTCAAAAGTCTAGGATGCACCATCGATTTTTTATTACCTACGCCAGAAGTAGCCCAAGGAATCACAGAGCTCACCAAAGAACTGGGCTACGACAATGGTGGGAAAACCATCGAATGGTTATTGCAAATGGTTCGAACCAAAGAGTCCCTAGACTTTCAGAATGCTCGCCGACAGCTGAATTGGTTATTGCCAGTTCAAACGGGGCGCTTGCAAGAGGTAACCGAAGTGCTGGGCTTCCAGAGAGGTGGGCAAACCGTTGATTGGATATTGCCAATGGTATCCAAGGACTTTTTAAAGCTCACCCAATTGCTGGGCTTCGAACAAAGCGCACACACTATACAATGGTTATTGCATCAGGCAAAGCCCGCCATTGCCGCAAGAATTGCAAGACGGTCTGCCACTACCGGTACATATTCACCTGCAGCTCCTCCATATTCTGCTACACAGTTTTCACAGAGCCCGGAAGGGGTCAGACCAAGTACACTTACGCCCGCAGGTGGACTAGGAAGAGGGACTGCTCCTACACCCACACCCACAGGAAGACTGGGAGGAAGTACAGCACGGAATTCTTCTTCTTCAAATCCTCATAATTCCACACTCAATTTTGCAATGCCCACACCCACACCCATTCAAAGCAGCACAGAGCCTGTGACAGTGCAGCGTTCAGATCTACCAATTCCTAATGCTTACTTCAATGGTACTCCCACACCCACAGGAGGACAAGGAGGTAATACAACATGGTATCCTTCAAATCTTCATACTCCCACTCCCAGTCTCACACCCACACCCACACCAACGCCCGTTCAAAGCAGCACAGGTTCAGTTCCAGTGACAGCGCATCGTTCAGATCTACCATTTCCTAATACCCACTTTAATGGATTATCTGGTGGTCAACCACAATTAAACGGATATGGCCAATTTCATAGAGGCTATGTGTCTAACTCTGCTAGAATGATGAAGCCAACCTCCCGTCCTCAATCTCAAATTAGCACTCGCGATTCCCAGGGAAAGTCACAAGATGCAAGTCTACAGAATATTCAAGTTTACAACGGAGTGGTTAGCGGGCTAAAACGAAGAGGTAAAGCAGGGAATAATCGGGCTGCCTGCAGTGGCAATATCGTTGGGCCTGAAGTGGGAGTATCTACTCCCATGCAGTATTCAATAAACAGCCATCCTAATGGCAATGCTGCGAGTGTTGATTATCGTGAGAAGGGAATTGGAATGGATCAGCTGCAGGCACCTGCACAGGTAAACCATTTAATTCCCATGGGTTCTAATTCTCTTAATGAAGTCGGAGGAACAAGCAGCCCGGCACAAGCCCACACTCGTGCCATGCAGCTGCCTGTCGAGAATGGCGATGCAGCCTCAAAGGACGGAAATCAGGTGAGCTCCTGGACTCCTAATCGTAATCCTGCTCAGGATATAATAAAGCAAATGCAAGCTCCAGCTCACCGCAGTCCTACAGAAATAATAATGGAGGGACAACATCAAAATCAGCCATTCCCCAGTTACTGCAACGAACGCCAATCGCCGTCGGTTCACTTCCCCGTTGATTTACGATGTACTCAAAACAATGGCGAGACACACATGACAGGGCAGCCATTGACGAATAATCAAATAATGGAGGAAATTTGTAACGGATTGCAGGGCAACTCTCACAGCCTGTTAAATGGTTGGCATCCGCTTGCTGAGCTTAACGAAACCAATCTTCAAGAAGAAGAGAATCCAGTTCAAGAAAACGGGAAACCCATGAACAAGCTAGTGAACACTGAAAATGAAAATGAGAGGGAGATGAAGCAGGAGGTTAATGAGTGTGTGAATATGGAAAATGAAACTGAAATAGAGAAGCAGCAGCACGATGTTATTTGTCAATTGGAAGGTCACAAAGATGGAGGAATGAATGAAGAATTACCGGCAGAAGTAGAAGCTACAGGCGGACAGGTCAGTGATACGAATATTGAGGTAGATGCAGTTGTATAACAGATGGCGAGTGGCGTAGTCTCAGCAGGACAAGTTTTTCAACTTTTTGTTATATATTATTTTTTGTTTTTTTATAGGTGAGAAAATCTTTCATAATTTAGTTTTTTTTGGGTCAAATTAACAGTGAGAAAGTTATGTTTAGCTACTAATCTTGAATAGAAGTTATAGAATAATTTGTTGGTGGTGAGTGAGGGAGCAGGCTTTCACTCTTGCCAGAGGACTCTGGGTCTTTGGCTATTAACCTGTTTTCTTAAATCAGACTAAGTGAGCTCTTACCCAAGCAGAAACAGTTTTAAGTTACATTGCTTGGCAGGTTATAACTAGTTGTAATACATTTTAGAGTTTTTGGCATATTTTTTTAGAATTTTTTAGGGGTTTTTCAGGCTATTTGTGAATTTTTGATAAGTTGAATTGTGAATTTTTCATACTCTGAATGTTCCAAAAGCTTTTGCAGCCATTAAATTCATGTATAAAACCAGCATAGATCAATCTTAAATATGGATTAAATCCATATATAAACTCAACATAGAGCATCTTAAATATGGATCTAACATGAGCTCAGAGGGATCCAATTTCTTGACTTGCAAATTTTTTTATGAACATACATTATTTAAATGTTTTGTAGAGTTATTTATTTTAGATATTTTTTTTTTTTTTTTGGCTAATCTGATCAAAATTTCAACTTTTATGATTGACAAAACGGTAATAGGTTTATATTTGTAGTTGTGGGCACATTGTCTATGGCGATTAAGCATTATTTCACCACATTGTCAACTCATTTCATAGTCTCGTTGGCTATTTGAACTAACGAAGATATTTACAAATTCTTTACAACTTGTGGACTTATGTAATTCCAAGGTCAATTAGAATTGAAACAACTTTGTTATTAACTATACCTTCCATTACTATTACTAAGGCTTGGTGACCATCCTTCCTAATGTCCAATGGTGCATGGATGTCTGGGATGAACTAACCAAGATATTTACAAATTCTTTACAACTTGTGGACTTATGTAATTCCAAGGTTAATTAGAATTGAAACAATTTTGTTATTAACTATACCTTCCATTACTATTACTAAGGCTTGGTGACCATCCTTCCTAATGTCCAATGGTGCATAGATGTCTGGGATACTCTGAGCCACATCATTTACTATATTTGCTTCACGTGAATTTTACAGTCTTGGCCCTTTCTCCTACCACTGTGAATAATCTCTAATCCTATGGTTTTCTCCATAACTCTTAACACTCCATAGGTTCTCCTCCAAAATCCTTGATTTCCTCTCAAATAAGATGAGAGAATCAATCTCTACTAGCAATTGTGGACCTTTGCTAAAATTCACTCCTATTAGGAGTGGAAAAATTCACATTCTTTCCCCTAGGTTAATTTGTTGTAGCTTTCTACCCTTTTCCTTTAAAGTTGGGATTTCATTTTGCTTTTGAATTACTATGGAATTTGGTCTCATGCTTGGATTGTTTTTAGCAATGCTTCATCTTCTTGATATCATATTTCAAGGTTTTAGGCTCATGTTATGTCCATGAATGCTTATGGAAACCCACTGAGATACCTCTGAATCTCTTCTTTTTCATCCTTGAGGTAAGGTACATAACTCAATAGCTCCAAGAATCTAGTTCTAAACTCATTAGTTGTTAGTATCCATAGCTTGTGCTCATAAAATTCTTTGGCCTTGTTTTCTTAGTACCTTTTGAATAGGTACTTTTTCCTAAAATATCTCTCAAATATACTCAAAAATAGATACTCCCCTTGAATTTCTTGACATTCTTCAAGTCTTCCCACTAGATATCAACTTTTCCCTTTATGTTAAAGATGACCACTCTCACTTTCATTTTCTCGGAGTAATCATGTACTCTAGAATATTTCTTTATCCCTAGCGTCCAAGCTTATGCTTCCTTTTCCTTTTTCACCTCTCCATAAAATATAGGGGTTGTTTCCTTCTTAAACTCTTCTCGCATCAAATATTTTTCCTCTCTTTGGAGTACTAACTGGAGTTCCTCCTCTCACAATGTTTTCACTTGTCTCTATATGCCTCTTCCTTGACCTATATGCTTCCGTGCCATCATTCTTTAATTCATTCCTACAATGTCTTGAGGGAATTTTCCTACCTTTACTTCTTCCTATGTGGGTGACACCTAAATCATGCTACATTTGTATTTACAAGTCTATGTTATAAAATATGATCGCATTTACTTCTACATGCTTCTCTAGAGCCACGACAAGCCTTTAATTATCAATCTTATAACTTCTCATCCCAATTACATTTCGAAGGATGTTCATGCTTTCAAGCGAGGTGTCCTCCATCCTCTTGTTAGTTGATTCTTAGTTTTCGTATTGGTGGCATCTATCAGGGTTGTACTCTGCCATTTTGTTGCTCAACCCTTATTCTCCTCTTTTTTGTTGATGTCTTCTTATGTGTTGTTACATACATAATTGTTATCAAATCAAAATATAATTAAACACATAATTTACTTATCGCCTTGGCTGAAAATCTAATTCTCATATTATTATGCTAGTCAAAAACAAAATAATAGATCAAAAATTCATCCTTCCAATCACTTATCAAATCATCATTATGATGTTAACACATATAGGCATACAACACATAATTTTCAATTATCACATAGTATTAAAGCATTTTTTAAGGAATACACTGTATAATAGTGCTCCAAATCTAATGATTTATAATCCCATTGATGTCCAATATTGAACCATACTCTGATACCACTTTATAATACTCCCACCCACTTGAATTTCCCAATCCTAGTGGGAGGTGTTACCTCCAATTAACTCGACCTCCATAGTCTCATTATGAAGATGGGGTTAACAAAATTTCTTCTCGCCCAAAGTGTGTGGAACTCACTTTGGATAACACCATCGTTTTTAGCTCATCGTGTTGAGAAATCTATGGCATGGAAAATTGAAATATTTCTCTATTTGATAATTGCTTGTGATATACTTTTACTTCCTATCTTAAGGGATTTTCTTTGTTATGTTGTTATTGTGTTATTTTAATCAATACAATTACCAACTTGCATAATAAAAGTGAAGTGATGTGGTATGTAGGATTGTCATCCAGGTGTAGCACCCCCTCCTCTTAGGTCCACCAAAGCAACCAGCCAACCAAGAAATATGTGATTAGGTGGGTTACTAAGGGATTCAATCTCCTAGGTGTCTTTAAGGAAATGGAATCGATGAAACATATCAAGCAAACCCATCCATATTAGAAAAACACCCTCAGGAGACATGTCAGCCACTCAGACAACCTGCCCCTGAGTCTCACTGATGATTTAAGCCTTTTATCCCAGTCACTCCCATGGTATAGGCAAGACAATGACCACCAACTCAAAGTTTCACTCATAGGCCCTTTTGCAAATGACTGTGGATTTTTCTCATCATACCTGGGCCAGCGACCCTGAGATTTGAGCCACTTTTCTAGCCTAGAATCTAGGTCTCTGCCCAAAACTTTCTACAACCTTTAGAATCCATCAAAGACATGATAACAATTTTGATATATCAAAATCCACCTTAGGACTAGGACTGAGCATCCCCAATCGAGACTGAGATTCTTTCAAACACTTGGCATCAGTGCAGCCTACACTTCTAAGATACAAGACAAAGCATAAATGGCTTAAATTAGTTATGAAACATAACTGGAAGGATCACCTCCTTATCCATCGAGCTATTAAATCATTAGTTAGATCTTGCATCCATCCATTTAATAATTACAAGTAAATACAAGAAATAATCATGACATGAACCAATCACATAACCATGCTTATAACCAACATTAAACCATATAAATATTAGAGATATGACAACCATTAAATCCACATATAAAAAAGTACAAAAGTAAGAGAACATAGCTATTATTAATCATAGGTAGATTCGAATAGGTTCTGGACTTCCATGTACCACCTGACCGTAGACATGGCTTAACTAAATATCTCTTTCAACCAGTCACTGCCATGTCATATTCCAATCATGAATATGGGATCTCATAGAACAACCAATGCAAGAACAACCAAGGGTATTGAGAGGTTAAACCACCACCACCCTCACCAAACCATGATCACAAAAAAACTGGTGCTCTGATCACAACTGAACTAAACTTGGAATTCCTTCCAGAATCCACCACTATCCTTAAGGAATTTTCCATCTCCTTCTCTCTTAGGTTTTACCACATTCCACTCCCATATCACTAGGCCCTAAACCAAGACCAATATCTCAAGCTTTACCGCAATCGAAACCCAGATCACTAGGCCTTAAATCGTGACTTCTCCCTAAGGATTCACCATGTATCTTTCCAAATCGGTCAGGGTATTCCCAGGCCCTTGTGAATGAACATTGAGACCACCTTTGCCCCAGATTCTAAAATCCATCTGGCAAACCAAAGCTCAAAACTGAAATAAACATCCCAACACCACAGCATCGAGAAAGAGGAAAGGCTAGGCTGAAAACTACTGTCATAACCCAAAATAACTATGCCACTGACAACAAGAGAACCATACACCAACATGAAAGGCCATTCATGTCCAAACTAACAAGGAAATCACACATAACAAAGGTTACTTGCAAGTATTCGTGTTGAAGGTTACCTGCAAGTATTCCTGTTGAAGTTGCTTGATCTTGATCTTCTTCCTTGATCCTTGCTTTCCGTCCTTTCCCTTTTCTTGTTTCTCCTTCCTTGATCAAAAGCTAGAGCGCTCCAAGAAAAATCTAAGTGACCAAGAGTGAGAGAGAGATAATAATGAAAGATATGCAAAATTGAACTGACAAAAGGTTAAACTGACTAAGCCTTGCCACTGACCCTTATAAGCCTTTTTATTAATGAGGCCTCTATTTTCTCCATTTTCCATTATTTTCATTCAATTTCCTCCTCACATGCAATCTGTGACTTTTTTCCTTCCTTTTCTCCTATTTCATTTATTTTCATAAATAATTGTGCCAAAAATGCATTTTTCCTTTTAAGGCATAATTGTAACCAATACCATATATGCATGACAACAACATATAGACATATATCACCCTGATGACCTATATTGCATACCATGACATCACAAGGCATGTTTGACCTACTATTCAGGCATAACTATAACCAATACCATACATGCATGACAACAACATATAGACATATAACACATGAGTACCAAACCATATACACATCACTCTAACTAGAGTCCAGTCATCAATGCATGACCATATCAACTACACAAACCATGACCTCATGCATGACAACAACCATTACTCCATTGTACACATTGCCACATGCAACCATAAACATGCATAAGAAATGCCTAATAAACTACACATATGCATGAATTCATGTAGTAGAGCATGACTGATCAATTCTTGTAACCAATCTACAAAGACTGATACATGTAATCAAACATACAAGAATGCAACCTAACATACAAGGATGTAATCAGGCTACATATAATCATGTAACCACTCATATACTTCTCACGATGCATCCCACACAATAACATCAAGTTCCTCATGTCAACCTTACTACAATCATGATCAACATGATGCAATGCAACAAGCACATGGAATGTTGGTGTAAGAGACATACATGGAACTAACATGCATTCATGACCAATCACCTTCACCCAAAGAGAGCTCAACCATGCACTGATACCACTATGGGGTATCAAATATGACCCAAAGAGAGCGCAACCTCTTTGACACCACTATGAAATACCCCCTCCTCCCACGTCCACCCAGGAAACCAGGCTGAGAAAACATGTGATGAGAAAGGTTACTAAGGGATTCAATATCCTAGGTGATCTTAAGGAAATGGAATCGATGAAACATATCAAACATACCCATACACATCAATAAAACACCCTCAAAATACATTTCAACCACTCACAAAGCTTGTCCCTGAGTCCCACTGATGATTCAAGCCTTTTAACCCAAAGTCACTCTCATGCTATAGGCAAGATAGTGACCAGAAACTCAAAGTCACTCGCATAGGCCTCTGTGCCAGTGACTTGAGAATTTTCACAGCAAATCTATGCCAATGACCACGAGGTTTGAGCCACTTTTCTAGCCTAGAATCATGGCCTCTTCTCATAACTTGCTACAACCTTTATAATCCATCAAAGACATGATAAAAATGTTGATAAATCAAAATCCACCTTACGAATAGGCCTGAGCATCCCCAACCGAGAATGACATTTTGTCAAACACTTGGCATCAATGCAACCTACACTTCTAAGATACAAGACAAAGCATAAATGACTTAAAGAACTTATGAAACATAACCAGAAGGATCACATCATTCTCCATTGAACTATTATGTCATTAGTTAGGTCTTGCATCCATCCCTTCAACAGTTACAAGTAAATACATGAAATAACCATGACATGAACCAATCACATAACCATGCTTATAACTAGCGTTAAACCATATAAATATTAGAGATATGACATCCATTAAATCCACATATAAACAAGTACAAAAGTAAGATAACTTAGCTTTTATTAATCATAGGAATATACGACCAGGTTTGGGGCTTCCATGTACCACCCGACCATAGACATGGCTAAACCAAATCTCTTTTTCATCCAGTCACCCTAGTGCCATATTCCAAGCATGAATGTGTGATTTCATAGGACAACCAATGCAAAAACAACCAAGGGAATCTATAGGTTAAACCATATCCACCCTCACCAAACTGTGATCACACCAAATTGGTGCTCCAATCACAACCGAATTGAACTTGGAATGCCATTCTGAATCCATCACTATCCTTGAGGAATTTTTTGTCTCCTTGTCGCTCTGGCTTTATCGCAATCCAATCCTAGATCACTAGGACCTAAACTGAGACTAATCTCTCAAGATTTACCGCAATCCAAATAGGGATCATTAGGCCCTAAACCGAGACTTCTCCCTCCGACTTTACCGTTGATCCCACCAAAACTGGTGAAGGGATTCCGAGGCCTTTAGGAATGAACCTTGAGACCACCTCCACTCCATATTCCAAAATCCACCTAGCAAACCAAAGCTCAAAAATGAAATAAACATCCCGACGCCATGGAATTTGGAAAAACGAAAGGCTAGGCTGAAAAATGTCGTCATAACCAAACAAAACCATGCCACCGACAACAAGAGAATGATACACCAACATGAAAAGCCATGCATGTCCAAACTAGCTAGGAAATCAAGCATGCAAAAGGTTACCTACAAATATTCTTGTTGAAGCTACTTGATCCTGATCTTCTTCCTTCACCCTTTCTTTCCTTCATTTCCTTTTGCTTTCTTTTCCTTCCTTGATCCAAAGCTAGAGTTCTCCAAGAAAAATCTAAGTGACCAAGAGTGAGAGAGAGAGAGAGAGAGTGGATAATGAAAGAGCTCCAAACTTGAACTGACAAAAGGTTTACACTGACCAAGCATGCCCACTCATCCTCATAAGCCTTTTTATTAATGAGGCCTCTATTTTCTTCATTTTCCATTATTTTCCTTCAATTTCCTCCTCACATTGAACCTATGACCTTTTGCCTTCCTTTCTTCCTATTTCCTTTATTTTCATAAATAAACGTGCCAAAAATGTATTTTTTCCTTTCAATGCCTTTGCCTTAACCTTTGCCATTTTTTCTTCACCAAAGACACATCCAATGATGCCCACTAAGATATATTTTCCTGACATTTATCTTGGAATAAGTGTCTGTTACCCATGGTCTTATTTTGCATTTATTAGCTTTTATTACATGAATTTTCCACTAGGGATGTTACATGAGGGCCAAAACCTCTCACCTCTTGAGAGGAAAACACAATCAATGTTCTTCTAGATATTCAATTTATGAGTACCAAGATCATGAAAAATAACCTTGACTCTATTATCCTCCCAAGAACTGTGTCACTAACCTTTGTGCTCTGCCTCTTCCCTTTCTTAACTTTCTTCTTGATCTTGAACTGCTCTCCTCGGATCATTCTAGAGAAACTCAATCTTTATCCTTTACACTGCTTCTACTTGACTTCTCCTAGAGAAACTCGGTCTCTATGATCTCACTAACTTCCTCTAGAGAATCTTGGTATCTAGATATCTATCTCGGTGACCTAGAACAAGTATCTAGAAGAATCCTTCCTTCGTTTCCCCAAAAGAAACCTCCTTTGCTGCCCAAAAGAAACCTCCTCTTTGCTGCTTGAGAAGAATCTCTTCTTCGTTGCCCCAGAAGAAACGTCCTTTTCACTGCCCCAGAATAATACCTTTCGCTATGCCCAGAAGAATCTTATCTTTCTACTTCCCTTTGTAGCCCTTTCTTCACACTATTCCTTCACCTCTTCTTTGTACTTATGGTTGATCTCTTCTTCGTGCTTCTTCATTGAATGATTGTCAAGTTTCTTGGCTTCACGTGAGGTCGAGGGAGGCTACTTATACACATAAAACCATGACCCTTAGGCCGACATCATGACAAGTTGTGAGGCCAACTTTTTCTATCGTGTTCTTCCATTGTTTTACGCTAACTTAAAGAGGATAAGTGACAAGGTCTTGGAGGATACTTGACATAGACAATATTGACCTTTTATAAAGTGTAACATGACTTCATTACATGACAATGACTCTGTCATTTTATGACTGAATGAAAAATGATTCCTAAAGACTCTCAATGGGAGTCTTGACTCAACAATGAAATCTCTTGCTCATGAAACCCATGAAACAAGCAATACAATAAATTTATTTTTCTTCTTTATATCACATTACATAGAATCATAATTACATTTCATTATGAAGATTGAATGCAGTTACACATTTCAACATGTTGAGAGCTTTCCAACGATATAAAATTTATAACAATGTAAACTTTGAAACGAGAACTGATACTATTACCCGTTTCGTAGAGAGAGCAAAAAAGTGACTTGATTGTGAAAAGGGGCAATGCAGAACACACATATTTTTTTTAGAGCATAGTTTTTGGCAGTTTAATTTTTTTTTATGTACATTACGTTTTAGAATGTTAGTGATTTGCATGCTGATTTAAAAAGGTGGCTATTCTGCATCATG
>APFE030071565.1:261651-289405 GCA_000404065.3 Pinus taeda
GTCTCTAATTAGATAGTACTCTCCGAAGAACTGACTTGTATACTAGTAGTTATTTCTCTACAGCTTAAGATCTTCACTCCAATGGACAGAATCTCTTTAGGCTAGTTAGGGGGACCAAGGAGAACCTATTGATAGGGTGAATTCAGGAAGCAAAGAGGTGGCTTCTCTACTATATTTGGATCACAAGGAGCATAAGAGCCTAGTATCATTACCGGTAAGTGAGTTTGAGGTTCAAAAGTACATACCCCCCCGACTCTTCCTTTAGAATGTAGTTACAAAGCAAGAATAAATCAATAAAAAAAACAAGTCAGATGAAAGGTTTGGAGGGTTGAGGGACCTTTATATATATATATATTATATATATAATATATATTTTGATTTAAAAAAACATTTAAATTGCCTATAAAAAACATCTCTTTTATAAAAAAGAGGTCAATTAATATATATATATATATATATATATATATATAATTTTATTTTATTTTTTTCTAAAAGCACACATGTCATTTATTTTTTGTTTTAAAATAAATCATTTTATTAAAAAAAAACTATGAGCATTTTATTTCTTTTTAAAAGAAACATTCAATATTTTTTTCTAAATATAAATTTCATATTTAAAACATTAAAATAAATTAAAATAAATAATTTTTTGTTTATAAAAATTATAGTTTTTTTTTTTTTTAAATAATTTTTTGTTGAATTGAGGCTTATGTGAACCATATCAACTATAAGAGAGTTTCTTTGGCGTAAATCACAAGAAATTTCATTTGTCGACATGTTTCAAACCAACACGTGTGGTTCATCGTCAGGACAAGTTGAATGAGCAGATCAGGCTTGGTATGATTAAATAGATAGAGCGGAAACTCCAATAGCTGTATTCCAAGACAAGGTAACATCTATATCGACAACAGCTAGATTGACTAGAAGACCAGGATGGCGGAGGAATCTCTACATCTTTTAAGAAATGCCAGATCTATCTTCAACTTCAAAACCTACAAGCGTGCCCATTCAAATTGGTGAATCTTAGTTGCAATGGCTCTTCCATGCAGGGATTCAATTGTTGAATTGAAGCTTCTGTGATCCATACCAAATATAAGAGAGTTTCTTCGGCGTAAATCACAGGAAATTTCATTTGTCAACGTGTTTTGAACCAACAAGTGCAGTTCATCATTAGGACAAGTTGAATGAGCAGATGAGGCTTAGTATGATTAAATAGATAGAGTAGAAGCTCCAACAGCTGTATTCCAAGACCATGTAATCACTATATCAACAGTGGCTAGATTGATTGGAAGACCAGGATGATGGAGGAGTCTCTGCATCTTATAAGAAATGCCAGATCTGTCTTCAACTTTGAAACCTGCAAGCATGTCCGTTCAAATTGGTGAACCTTAGTTGTAATGGCTCTTCTGTGCAGGGATTCAATTGTTGAATTGACGCTTCTCTGATCCATATCAAATATAAGAGAGTTTCTTCGGCGTAAATCACAAGAAATTTCATTTGTCGACGCATTTCGAACCAATAAGTGTGGTTCATTGTCAGGACAAGTTGAATGAGAAAATCAAGCTTAGTATGATTAAATAGATAGAGCAGAAACTCCAACGACTGTATTCCAAGAGTAGGTAATGGCTATATCGACAACGGCTAGATTGACTGGAAGACCGGGATGACGAAGGAGTCTCTACATCTTTTAAGAACTGTCAGATCTGTCTTCAACTTCGAAACTTGTAAGCATGCCTATTTAAATTGGTGAACCTTAGTTGCAATGGCTCTTCCATGCAGGGATTCAATTGTTGAATTGAGGCTTCTGTGATCCATATCAAATATAGGAGAGTTTCTTTGGTGAAAATCACAAGAAATTTCATTTGTCAACTCATTTCGAACCAACAAGTGTGGTTCATTGCCAGGACAAGTTGAATGAGCAGATCAGGCTTAGTGTGATTAAATAGATAGACAAAAAACACCAACGGCCGTATTCCAAGACCAGGTAACGGCTATATCAACAACGACTAGATTTACTGGAAGACCAGAATGGCAAAGGAGTCTCTGCATATTTTAAGAAACGCCGGATCTGTCTTCAACTGCGAAACCTGCAAGCATGCCCATTCAAATTGGCGAACCTTAGTTGCAATGGCTCTTCAGTGTAGGGATTCAATTGTTGAATTGAGGCTTCTGTGATCCATATCAAATATAAGAGAGTTTCTTCGGCGTAAATCACAAGAAATTTCATTTGTTGATGCGTTTCGAACCAACAAGTGTGGTTCATCGTTAGGACAAGTTAAATGAGCAGATCAAGTTTAGTATGATTAATAGATAGAGCAGAAACTCCAATGGTTGTATTCCAAGACCAGGTAACAGCTATATCGACAACGACTAGATTGATTGGAAGATCGGGATGACAGAGGAGTCTCTGCATCTTTTAAGAAATGTCAGATTTGCCTTCACCTTCGAAACCTGCAAGCGTGCTCGTTCAAATTGGTGAACCTTAGTTGCAATGGCTCTTCCGTGCAGGGATTCAATTGTTGAATTGAGGCTTCTGTGATCCATATCAAATATAAGAGAGTTTCTTTGGCGTAAATCACAAGAAATTTCATTTGTCGACGTGTTTCAAACCAACAAGTGCGGTTCATCGTCAAGACAAGTTGAATGAGCAGATTAGGCTTAGTATGATTAAATAGATAGAGTAAAAACTCCAATGACTGTATTCCAAGAGCATGTAAGCGCCCAACCACCGCCCGACCGCCCGTGGGGCTGCATCCCTGGGTGGCGCGGCTACACAGGCAGCCGTGCAGTTGATGGGTGATTCCAGGAATCAACCAGCCGCCCTCCCGCCGCCAGTGGGGGTGCGGCCCTAGGTGATCGACGACGACAAAACTGAATCCTTTTTTTTTAAATAAAAATTAATTTTAAATGTTACTTTATATTACTATATATAAACATTCTTAAATGAAATTATATATATTAGATATATAATATATATATTATATATATATATAATTTTTTTTTTTCTTAATTGTTTTTTTTTAAATCTCATATATATATATATATATATTCAAAATGTTTTTAATTGAATAGTAGTTTTCTTAAAATTTTAAATTGGTTTTATTTTTATTTATTTATTTATTTTTTAATTTCAAAGTTTTTTTAGTTTTTTATGTTTTATGTAATTTAGTAGGTTTGTTTTTTGGTATTTCTATTTTAATTAATTGTTTTAATTTTTTTTTGCCTTAGTTTTTTACATGTCTTTTAAATTTTCTATTTACTTTCTTAATTTTACACTTTAAAAAAAAAAAAAAATTCCCATTTTTTGTTACCAGATAAAAAGAAAATTGTAAATTTTTTTTTTTGAAATATGTTTTTTATTTATTCTTTATATATTTTTTTTTCTATTTTTAAATAGGAAACGGGTTCAAATGATTCTCTATTGATTCTTGCAAGGAATTATTCTCACAAGTCAAAGGTTATTTGTTTTTTTTACATTTATGATTGATTTATCTTTTCTTTTCTTCTTCTTCTTTTTTAATTTAGTTTGAATTTTTTTTTTTTATATTTGATTTTTTGATTTTTTATTTATTTATTAGTTTTGGTTTTTAACTATATATTATTTACATTTGCATTTTTTTTTTTTTTTGTTTTGGTTTTTGTTTTAATTTAGCTTTATGTTTTCATTATTCTTTTCAAATTTGAATGTTTTTCAGAGTCATGATAAAATATTTTACACCATTATTTCAAAATGTTGTAAATTTCCTCTAGAAAAAAATATGTTATTCCAACATCAACACTTTTCGTTTTGAGGGTGGTTTTTGCACAATTTTTACACATAAAAGTTCGGTTTTACTGGCATTCTTTTAAAATATTGAAAATTGGCCCTAAAAAAAAACCATCATTCCAATATCAACACTTTTCATTTTCAGGGTGTTTTTTGCACAATTTTTGCACAAAAAAATCATTTTCACTGCCATTTTAAAAACATTTTCAAAATTGACCCTAAAAAAATCATCGTTCCAGTATACACACTTTTCATTTTTAGTATTGTTTTTCATGTTTTTTTGGGGCTTTTTACCAGAGTTCCTGTTTTGAGTTTATAGTTCCCATTTCAAAGATTACTTTTTTTAATCTCAAACCGACTTCTAGATTGGAAGTTATTTTCATTTGAAGTTTAAGTCCCACAACCCTCCCAGATTAGAAATGATTCACCATGTGGCACTCACGTGGCACAACTACTTCATGTGAATCCCACTGTGTCACCATCCATGTCATAGTATCTTAGCGCCACTGCCACAACGTTTAATAATGGCACTCATTTAATCCTCTGCGATGCTTCATACATGTTGGCATTAAGTAACAAGGGAAAATTTTTGTCTTGCGACTTATGTTTACCTAATACTCCTAAGAGAAATGAACCACTTGAATATCATTTTTTTATGAAAATTATATTGTTTAATGCATCAGTAACTAATACAACTTAAACTTTGATTATTTTTTCACCGAATGTGAACTACAAATGTTTCTCTCATTAATTTAAAAGTGTCTAATCATATTGGGTGATAGATAGGACATTAACACCCATGCATGTTTGAGCCCGGTAAGAAATCACAGTCATTATATCAACAAGAATTACATGATACCTCTAGCATGTGTCTTTAAATACCATGTTAGCTTAACCCCCATGTCACCCAATTCCATAATGTCCTTCTGGCATCATGAGCATGTCTCTGATCCACATGGCATCCTCTAATGGTGTCATGTGCCATTCAAAAAATAGCCACTTGGCTATCCAAAAGAGGCCATATCCACATACCATGTGTCACATTAACAATATGCCATGTTGGTAACCTTGCCACATCACAGGCAAGCGTTGTTAGTTCCCCATGTGGCATCCACAACCTTAACTTAAAATATGTGTCCCATTGGGTCCTAGACCTCTGTGCAAACAAAATTTTCCCCTTTAACAATGGGGATTACAATTAGTTATACCCTATGTTAATAATTCCAATGCATTTACAGGACATGACATCATAGTCTTTCCTTTGCAACACAATAATTGTTTTGGAGGTAGCTGACAAACATTTTCCTGTCACATGCCCTCTATTGACCCTGCCCAGTTTTCCCTGAAGTCCTTTTGCAACCTTGGTGTGGTTCAATGTGGATATGCATGATAGATAACAAGAAATTTCCTATTTCATGCTTTTATCAATTCATGTCTTGGTCATTAACACCAAATTTTCTTATGCCAAACTTCCATCAATCCACAACTTTTTCATTAGCACCAAGTTTTCCTGTCCTATGGAGGTACATCTCAGTTCCCCAAGATGTAAATTTATTGGGACTCAAACATTAATTCTCCCACCCCATGGAAGCACATCTGTATTCCCCAAGACATAAATATATCTAACAATAAATGTCAATCCTTCTATGAATACCAACACATAAATATTTAAGACTTAAATGGAATTACGAGACAATATTGGTGACAAGCAATAACCTTCACCATTGATATAATAGGGAATGAATCCACCAATCCCATGCCAATGCTCCAAGTGTTAAACATACCTATAACAGGGAATAGGTATTCATCTTTCCTAACCGGAGGCTCTGTCTGATTCACTCATATGGAGTTCCTTACCAACAATAACCATAAAATTCCATTAGTATATAAATATTAGGTATCTATAACATTCACATATATCAATAATAAAAATCACACATGGTGACAAACAAAAGAACCCAACGAAAATCACATATACTATGTAATTTACCCTTGTTCATAGGAAAACATTAGCAGTCACAAGGATTTCCAAATCCCCCACAAACCATGAGAACAAACACACTTACATTTCATTGAAAACAACTAGGAAAAATATTATTCCTCCATGAGTATTGCATGAATTCATCATCATTTATAATAATATCACAATTCATGTGTAGTAAGAATACACATAGATTACAAGTAAGCAACTTCTCTTATGAAGTGAATTATTAGAAACTAAGGGAGGGACTTCCACTCTCCACTCAACCTAGGCTGATCATATTACTTTCTTTTAGTTGACCACCCTCGAGCTAGATTCAGAGTTTGAGGATTAAGTTCTCAAGTGAATTAAAATTGATGTGAATCAATTGATCACAAAGGAATCTAAAGACCGTCCCATCTCCACCCACTCAGTTTAAGATTATATCCTCAAGTGACTACTCCTATTCATCCACGAATCCAGAGTACATTAATGTCCATCCACTACACCTCGAAATATTCTAGAAAGCATAGTGTTTCTACCTATTTCCTCTCTTCAACCATGCTTCCCAGTGTTCCCCCGCTCTAGTGCCATTGCTCATTCCAACATTATCCTTCTATGTCGTGAGGTCACTTGGAAGTCCCTGAATACCTAACCTGACATACAACACTCACTACACACTACCCATGACTTTGAACTTTTCTAATGTTGATCATGCTTGTTTTCTTGCATGCAATTCACTCTTTCAATATGAATGAATTCCCCCCTTCCTTTTTGTTGCCTCATCCTTTTTCTACCAACCCCTTCATGGCCCCTTGCATGTTATCCACATGGTGTGCCCCACAAGGAAGGGGTGCTATGGGTTTGTCATCCATTGAAGAAGCCCATACTTCACCTCCCCATCTTCCATGCAAGTCATTAATTCAAATCATAAAGATGGCAGCCATTAAATGAAGCACCTTGACTTAACCAATTCCCAAGCTACTCCTCCTCAAAACTCTGAATCTATGTCCACTTCTCATAGGCAGACATTTTATTTCCATTTCCAAAATATTTACATGAATTACATTTCATAATGAAAATTACAAGAGGTATACCAAAAAGGGTTGTCACAACCCATATATTCCACTGACTCAAAGCATAGTTCTCCATCTTGGTAGTGCTTCTATAAAAAGTTTTGGGTCTTGAACTTCTAACGACATTTTGGGGCCCTAAATGATGTTTTTTAGTGTGGAAAGGTCCAAGAAATAGGTTTAGGATCTAGATTGGGCCCATTCGGAATGTGTACTTCTTGGTTATTCCTTTCTAATGGCCCATCGTTCATGCAAAATAGAGATTGTATCCAAAATTTACGACCCTGGAAATTCGGCGTACCAACTAACCCATCAGAGCTCACAAATGTTTCTACGTTTCATTTCCTAGGGAGTTTTTCTATGTTTAGGTTTTCCTCATTAATTGTTTATGTTAATAATGGCCTTTCAAGCTCACTATAATGCACTCCAGGGAATGTGCATTTCCATCACATCTCTTCTTAGAGGTAAGCTACCACCATTCGAGTGATTTTGTTTCATTCCACATTTTTTCATTTTTTTCAGATTCCATTTATTAATAGAACTCAAGTTTTACTGTATCTATGTGTTTTTTTTTGTAGATATGTATTTAATTTTGTTCTCTTCATAAATTCATATCAATGTTATCAACGCAATCTTCTCTTTATGTATTTCTTTATGCATGTCCCCAGTGAGGCTAAGGTATAAGGAGTTGGGACTTGAACTACATAAGCCATTACAAGCCCATCCTTTCCAACCCTGATCCTATTAAACTAATGCTCAATGAAGCCCTCACACAAAAAAGAATGAGATGATGGATAAATTTTTCATGATCCTTGGACGGTTGTTGTAAGTCGATGCATCTTCATCAATCAAACACTTTGGAGGTGTCGCCCCCTTTAAGATACAAGTTAGTTTTGATATTCCTATATTTGAAGGGAAGGTAGATGTAAATGCTCTAAAGAAATGGTTTAATATTTTAGAAGGGCCATTTTTTGTCGACATTTTCTCTTATAGAGAAAATATTCTTTCCACTCCTTAAGGTTGTTCTTCATGTCAATTATTAGTGGGATACTTACAGTGAGAGAAAGGCTATAGATGAATCCACAATGTCTATGGTCGTACCCACCTGGGGTACTTTCAAGGATGTTAAGAAATAATATTACCTTTTTGGAAGCTATGATGACTAGTACACGAGATGGACCACACTATAATAGGAGAGGGACTAAACAGTGCCAGATATATTCCATATCTTATGCACCAAGTTGGGTATAAAAGGCTCCGAGTGACATCTAGTTGTCAAGTACCATGGTAGTTTGCATAGATACATCTATACAAAATGGAGTTTTTGGACATCTCCTCATTGGGCATGGTGTGTCGATATGATTATCAAAATCAAGCAAAAATTTAAACATATGAGGTTAGAGATTGGATCTGTGAATTGCTCACAGTAGAAGGAGTGAACAGGAAACCCCAACTCATAGAGGAAAGGAAAAAGTCAGGATGGGACACCCAAAGACATCTTGTCTAAGACGCAAACAAAGAAGGGTAACGGGAAGACAAAGGAAGAGATGGGAAAGTGGTGCAAGTTCCATAAGAGTCCTTGGAATAACACCGATGAATGTCACTTAAACAAGTATTTGGTTTCTAATATGAAAGCATTAGATTCAAATGCAGTTTTCGACTCTAAACTAGATCTAGACAAGGGGAAGATGATCATTGATATAGAACCTAGTGCCATCATTGTTATCACAAAGTTCCAACCAAGTGTACCTGAAGAAACAAAGGAAGGTGAGTTCCTTTTTAACTCACAGATGCGGATTAAAAGTGCTTTGTTGCACTTCATTATCGATATAGGAAGTCAAGAGAACTTCATCTCAATAGAGGTCATCAAGTGGTTGGATCTACAACAACACGACACCCACACTCATACACCATTGCGTGGATCTGCCAAGAAAAAGATATTTATGTGAGCCAATAGTGTTGCTTTCCCTACCACATTAAGCCCTTCCAGGATCAAGTATTGTGTGGTATATCCCCCCTTGAAGTTTATGATGTTATTTTAGGCTAGCCATATGTGTGGAAGCGTCATGCTATATATGAGTCTAGAACTCAATATAGTGTTATCATTATTTAGGGAAAACAATTATACATGATACTGGAGGTAGTTCCACCTATAACCATTTCTTTGATCTTTGTTAAGTAATCACGAAGGTCATCCCCCAAACAAGGAAATTTGTATGCTTCTTGATTTTCTCTCAAAGTGAGAAGGACACAACCACATCCACGACCTCCACACAGAGAATCTCCATGTAGCAAAAGCAAGTGGACAAGGTCATGTAAGAATACAAAGACATTTTCTCCTCACCCAGTGGGGTACCTCTGGATTTTCATTTTAGGCATTTAATCGATGTGACCCCAATGCACTTCAACCCAATGGGCCAATATATTGCCATTCTCTTTAAAAAAAGAGGAAAACAAGTGTTAGATCTAGGATATGCTGAAAAGAGAGAATATCTAACAAAGATCTTCACCTTACCGAAACATAATTTTACTGATGTAGAAGAAAGATAGGTCTTGTAAACTCTACATTAATTACAAAACCCTAAACAAAATCATAATCATGAATTGGTACCCAATTAATTACATAATTACAATTATTGTGGGCCATTCGCCCATCTGCATTTACATGCCCATATAAAAAACAATAATATTATTAATTACAATTATAAAATCAAGGAGGTTAAATGCTAGGGTTGTTACTTTAATAAATAATGTTACTCTCGTGCCTTTAACAAATCAATTGAATTCGTTCTTAAAGAATTCTCGAAATGTAATTACAAATACCTCAACACAACCGCTGATGGAATTTTTGCTGGATGGTCAACAAATGAATTGTGCATGTATCACTAGACGGTGTCCGAGTGTTTGATGACACAACCAATATTTTTGAAGGTTCTAGTTACTAGTGCCAAATGTTTTTCTTTGAAGGTAGTGTTTAGTTTCTAACAATAAATAAGTAACGATACGTAGAAAGTTCAACGGATGGACCGACCTTTTAAATTGAACTTAGTTATGGAACCTTTTGCCTTAAAGGAAGGATTTTTCATATTTGCAATGATTACCAGCAAAAGTCAATTATCGCCTATGAAAAAATGTGATTAGGTGTATTGCAAAACACGTCACAGTTTTATTCACTATTTTTATAGTGAAAGAATCCTATACTTCGCGTGTTTGATTTCATTTTGATTTGAATTATAATTTTATTTCCCATAATATTTAAAATTATTTAAAAACATAAAATTGAAATAATAAATTAATTAAATTAATTTTTTTGTTTTATAATTTTATTTTTATCAATAAAATTCTAAACCAAAAATTTTAAAATATATAAATAATAATAATAATAGTAATAAATATTTAATATTAAAAAAATAATAGTAAGTATTTTATTTAATATTTCACTGCATTAAATCGTTGAATTAACTTAATGATTAAATCATTGAATGAACCAATGAACCAATTACTGAATCTCAAACAACCAAAGGAGCTAGATTATCTCAAATCATTGTATACTCTTCATCAGAACGTCAGACCACTTACTGTTCATCACAGAAACTAGATCGTGTCACTACAAACCTTGATCAATCTTATGTCATAATAGATATGCTACTATTACGAGATATACCCACGTATCTACACGCTTTCTCTTTAGATAACTCGTGTACAAATCTCAAAGCACTGAACTCTGAAATTAAATCACTGCACTACTAAAATCAATCATTGAAAGACACACTAACCTTATCACAAATCTTTGAACCAAATCCAGATCATCTCATAGCAGCATCATTACTATTCAACATTTCATAACATAATTAGTGCGACTTGAACCAACACTATTAAACACAAATCATCATGAAAGACATCATTAACAGACAATAGTAAACATAAGAAGACTGATTAGATATTATATTTAGCAAAAGCCTAGAATATGGATGCGGCCCTTATAAGACACTTCGGCGTATGTTTGCACCTTTCAAAAAGAATACCCGTGTATATATATATATATATATATATCCATACTACAGAATAGATACGTGTCTACCCAAAATCCGATCTGTGTAAAAATGCAATATTTCTAAATCAAACCTACGTGTTGATTTGTAAATACTAAATAATACCTTCGCTACATAATAGATCATCAAACATACCCAAATCTCAACACACACTATAAAATACAAACATCATAACATCATCATCACAAATTTATCAACCCATAAGAAGATTATTCAATGGGTTGTCATTTCAGATCTATAAGACCTGATCCATTATTACACTCATGGGTGCACACTTTTTTCAGAGAAAATAACTCATCAATAACTCATATCACACACACTTAACACTTTGATCTCCATCTCCTTATAAATCTTAGGCCTTAGTGAATACCTTAGGCCAATTTCATACTTATGTTGATGGTATTATTTGACGGGATCAAATATCCATTGTCGCACTCATTACTACGGCCCAATACCATGGTAAAGACCCCTCGTATTAAGAATACTATGGTGCAGAAGTTGTATGGCACTTTGCTTCACCATACGTGTGTATGTACATGGATTTGCTTCACAGAAACTGCGTATACGCGAGTTTTCTTCATAATACCTCTGTATGTAGACATCTTTTCTTTATAGAGCCTTCGTATACATGACATTGCTTGACCATACCAACGTATGTACATGTCTTTGCTTCACATAACTCGTGTATACTTCTACAAACTTCCCCTGCCTTTAAACTAATCAATCTTTCTTTCACACCTATACTAGCAATGCTCATCCTGCTACCCTCATGTTGGCATATTTATTAAGTAGGTTTCCATCAAGGACAACACATTTGTCATAATTCCAACAATCTACCCCTTTGGACTTGATGGAAACAACTTTTATGTCTGCTCACCATCACCTGTACATATTTGTAAACACACCTGTAGATATACCAAGTTTCTCTCCCAAGTCACCAAGCATTCACCAAACACAAAGCTTCTATCCCCCTTTGAATTAAAGGGAAAAGGGATAACCAATGTTGAATGAAGGCTTATCTCCCTTTGTTGACATGAGTGTTGTAAACCTAATATGCTGAGGACTCTAAATACTAACCATGTTGCTCTTGATCACATGTTGAATTTTTTGAAGATATACAAAGAAGTAAATGACTGATTGACTCAATCAGACATCACCTTTCTTATCACTAATAACTCATGCTTACATTGATCACCCAACATAGTCGGGTTACATATTTGACTCAACAGTACATCGCATGCCCAAAATGATGGATTACATGACTTGACCACAATAGTCCATACATGAGTGAATTTTACAATAACTTATAACATCTTTCTTTATATGACCTATACATCAAGAGACATATGTAATATTCCTAATTAGCCATGGCTAATTGCAATATTCAATTTTGCCAAATTTTTTCCTTCTATAGTTATTTATAAATAAAAAAGTGAGGACGGGGAACATAACTCACTTTAAGAATAAAAAGTCAGTTCCTAGTAGCACAACGTTATGACTTAAAGACGAGCCAAGGGGGCCAAAGCGGGATGTAGAGAAGGGGCCCACACAGACACATGGCAAGAGGAGAATCACATAGGATGAGGTGAGCCTAGGGATTGTGAGAGGCAAACGCTATAGAATAGAGAGGAGCCCCCTCATTTTGGATCATTCTGGTTATGAGCATTTGTGATAGTCATTTTGACTTAGAGCACACTGGCTGTTTAGCTAGTCTGCAACACTGTTTAGTGCATTGAGTGTCTCCGTTCGGAAATCTCACCCTTAGTCCTAGGGGACTTCGAGTGCCTGCTCGGGCAAGGTATTTTCTTTGGCATTCCAGCAGTAGTTTCATTAGCATTTCAACGGTAGTTTCATGAGTATTTTAGCAGCAATTTCATTAGCGTCTTTGACGAACTGCACAGAACCCCAAGGGGGTGAGTTTTTGGGTCCACCATTTAGAAGAGCTTTCTCGGTTTTTTTGGGTTTCTGGAGTAGAGCCTGATTCCAGAGTTTCAGCCTTTCCTTAGGAGGGGAGTAGCCCCAAATCTGCATTCGATTTACAACAATAGTGGTAGCACGACAATTTTCTAGTACATGGGACACAGATCAGTTTGAGGCCATTCGTGGAAATCTTTCTGGGTTTTTCCAGGTTTCTTGAGTAGAGACCGAATCCAGAGTTTCATCTTTTTCTAAGGAGGGGAGTAGCCCCAAATCATCATTTGTTTTCTAGCAGCAACGATAGCACATCAATAGCATCCACGCAGAGAGGCCATTCTTGTCATTCTGAGAGTATTTATTCACTTGCCTTGTGCAAGTCGAGGTGCCATTTGTCTAATCACCTCTTGTACTCATTTATTTCTCAGTATAATAAAATGGCTTAAAATTCTCGTTGCATTTCTTGTGTACCTGCTTATATTCCCTATTTACATTATTATATGTTGTTCCACTATTATTTTATCACTTCTGGGTTATTATATCATTTGCACATATTTGGTTGGAGTTTTTGTTGGGGTTTGAGGAATATTTTGGGTTAGGAATACTATAGTGGTATCAGAGCATAGATCTGGCTCAACCTTTGGAGCTAGCAATCTATGACACCGGGGGAAAAACCCTATATCTGTTAGAGAGGTCAGAGATATAGAGACACTGGGTATAGGTTGGAGAACATTTACGGAGAGGGAGACTGTGTTCCAGTGGTGGACGCAAAACAGGAGGAGCCTGTGGTGGACATGGAGTAGGACAATCCGATGGTAGATGATGATGGGAAGAGATTTGTAGATATGCTCCTCAAGTCTGTGCAGGATATGTCGAGGTAGATTGAGGTGATGGGGCAGAGATTCACGACAGTAGAGGCCAGACAACATGAGAGCCCACGGGTTTTTGAAGTTTTTGAGGGATCAAATGCATCCCACCATTTGCTATAGCAGCGTGATACTGCGCAGCAGGTGGCCTCAAATGCCCCTACACATTCTATCATGCCCACTTTCTTAGGAGCTGACACGGGGGCCGTAGCCCAACAAGAGGCAGAGCCCGGACATATGGGTGATTATTTTGCAGAGTACCAGGCCTATGGGAAGGAATTCAGGGAGGCCCTCTCATTCAGATATTTTGTTCAGCTTCGGCGAGATAGTAGACCCCGCGACCATCACAGAGGGTACCGACATTACCATGATGCTGACACCCACCATGCAGCGAGTAGATTCCACTTGCCTACGTTTGATGGTTAATCAAACAGTTCGGCAAAGTCTTGGGTGGAGAAGCTAGACATCTATTTCCAGCTTAACCAGATGTCAGAGACAGAGTCCATCAAGGTGGCAACATTGCATTTGGATGGTGAGGCCTAGGGTTGGTGGTTTCATGGGATGGTTACACTAGGGCACTCCACTTTAACGACATATGCTGAGTTTACCAGGAGACTAATGGAGCGATTTGATCGAAGGGATCCAGAGCAACATTTCGATGAGCTGACGAGGCTCAAACAGACAGGGAGCCTGGAGACCTACATTGTAGATTTCTTGAGGGTATCCGTGATGGTGCCAGACCTATCCACGGCACAGAGGGTCTATATGTATGTTGAGGAGTTAGAAGAGCCACTTTGGGGTTTAGTCCAATCCACTAAACTAGCCACACTCCAGGACACTATCAGTAGGACTCGGGACTTACAGGATGTCTTACCTAGGACACGGACACCTTACCCCCAGAGACAGACTTTTCAGTCTAAGGGGAAGGATGTGAGGATTCCTCTTCCAAAGAGGAATCTAGGATGAGTACAGATTGACAACGATGCCAGGAGGGAGCTGAAGAAGAAGCAATTGTGCTTCACCTCTCAGGAGCCATGGGCACCAGGACATAGATGTGCTGCTAGCAAAGCACTTTTTATTGAGGTCATCTCCAAGAGCAGTGGAGAAGAGGATGACGAGGAGGATGTGGAGGCAGGAGATAGCCATGCCATATAGAGACCTTTGCCACCTCCACCACTAGTAGCAGGTGGCGCATCTTTTGCACCCACTAGAGGGGCCCTTGCAACATTATGAGGAGTTCCCAAGTATCTGTTGCTACACATACGAGGGACAATACGTGGCTAGCACGTATCAATTTTGGTTGGTAGTGGGGCAACCCACAACTTCATCGATGCATAGATGGTTGAGCGGTGAGGTATTTAGACAGAGAGCTTCATTATTTTTTCAGTATTGGTCCCAGGAGATCAGACCATGACATGTACTCGTTATGTTCCAGAGCTTTTAGTCACGATGGGCACCTACACATTGACTGACCACTTTTTCGTGGTCGATATTCCAGACACCAACATGATACTGGGTGTTTAGTGGCTCATCACTCTAAGGAAGGTCATGACAGATTCGAAGACCCTGAAGATGGACTGGGATGATGAGAAGATAGGGAGGGATGAGAAGATATGGGGACAACAAACAAATCCGCCTCAGACTGGTTCGACTCATCAGATGGAGGCAGTCTTCCGAAAGGGAGACATAGAGTAGGTAGTAGCGCTGGTTGCATTAGAGGCAGGGACTACAAGGCGGACAGTACATCCAGAGATACAGTCCATCCTTGACCAGTATGCCATAATGTTTGGGGCGATTCTGCCAAGAAAGCTACCAGACTGGGGGTTTGAGCACACTATCGAGCTTGAGTAGGGCATCCAAGTAGTGATCACCACCCCCTATAGACACCCCAAGGCTTATCGAGATGAGATTGAGCAAGCTATCTAGGAGTTGCTGGCTCTTGGGCACATTCGACCGAGCATGAGTCCTTTCTCTTCTTCTGTGGTGTTGGTGAAGAAGAAGTACAATACATTGAGGATGTGCATCGACTACAGGGTGAGGACTGATCACAACAGCCTCAAGTTCTTTTTGGAGCAGAAGCAGCTACATGAGAGGCAACATAAGTGGATCAGCAAGATCCAAGCATATGACTTTGACATTGAGTATGTCAAGGGTAAGAATAACGTGGTAGCAGATGCCCTTTCATGTAGACCAGCCACGTTGTCTCTTATGAGCTTGGATATAGACTGGAGGGCTTGACTCTTAGTAGAGTACTCCAAGGATAGGTTTGCATGTGAGGTTCTGGATGGGTAGGTGGCAGATGAAAGGTACAAAGTGGTCGATGAGATCATCTACTACAGGGACCATATCTTCTTGACTCAGGGGTCTCAGCTCAAGAAGAAGATACTCCAGGCATCACATGATTCACCGTTGGTAGGACATCAGGTGTTTACCAAAACCTATAGGGCCATTAGGGAGAGGTTCTAATGGAAGGGCCTCAAGGAGGACGTACTCCAGCACATCCGGGAGTGCGATGTTTGCCAGAGGAGCAAGGGAGATATGAGCCATCCCGCGGGATTATTACAACATCTTCCCATTCTGGAGGGGAAATGGGAGAGTATTTGGATGGACTTCATCACAGGGTTGCCCATGGTACGGGGCAAGGATTGCATCTTTGTCATCGTTGACTGACTGACAAAGTACGCACACTTTTTTTCCATATTCGCACACTATACAATAGCACAGTTGGCCAAGCTATTCTTTAGAGAGATCTCCAGGCTACATGGTATTCCTAAGACCATCATTAGTGATAGGGATAGCCGTTTCATGGGCGGGTTTTGGCAGGAGCTTTTCTAGTTGGTGCGGATGGAGTTGACACTGAGTACCACTTATCACCCACAAATGGATGGGCAGCAGCGAGCATGGTTGAGGTGGATGCATCTAGGGGAGTACTGCTACAATACTTCACATCACATGTCCATTGGTATGTCACTATTCTATGATTTATATGGGTATCATCCTTTATCTTTTGTTGACGTGATGTTTGGTGATAGCAAGGCTCCCAGAGCCAAGATATGGATCCAAGAGAGTTAGGATATTCTCTGAGCTCTCAAGGATAACATGGCTACAACACAGAACCAACAGAAGCTGTATGCCGACAGGGGTCAGGTGGAGAGACAGTTCGAGGTAGGGGACATGGTCTACCTACGCTTACAGCCATATCGACAGTCATCACTAAAGCAGAAGGGGGCTGAGAAGCTTAAGCCCCACTTTTATGGGTTGTGTAGGGTGATACACAGGGTTGGTTAGGTTGCATATGAGTTGGAGCTACCATAAGGCAGCAAGATTCATAACGTTTTCCATGTATCATGCCTGAAAAAGGCATTGGGGCAGCAGGTGATAGTGACAGATGAGCTACTAGCCATGGATGACGAGGGGCATTTGGTATTGCAGCCGGAGGCTATCATTGATACCAGGGAGAGGCAACTGTGGAGCAGGACGGTCCGGGAATTCTTGGTGAGGTGAAAGAATTTTCTGGATGAGGATGCCACTTGGGAGAGTGAGAAGATCTTGCAGCATCCATCACTTAAGTTTCTTTAGGACAAGCAACATTTTTCCAGGGAAGACTGTAATATTCCTAATTAGCCATGGCTAATTGGAATATTTGATTTTGCCCAATTTTTGCCTTCTATAGCTATTTATAAATAAAAAAGTGAGGACGGGGGACATACCTCACTTTAAGAATAAAAAGTCGCTTCCTAGTAGCACAACATTGTGACTTAAGGAGGAGCCATGGAGGCCAAAGGGGGATGCAAAAAAGGGGCCCACACAGACACATGGAGGGACTGTGCAGGAGGGAAGAACACATAGTAAGAGGGGAATCACACAGGAGGAGGTGAGCCTAGGGATTGTGAGAGGCAGAGGCTATAAAATAGAGAGGAGCCCCCTCATTTTGGATCATTCTGGTTATGAGCGTTTGTGACAACAATTTTGACTTAGATCACGCTGGTTGTTAGCTAGTCTGTAGCACTATTTATTGCATTGAGTGTCTCCATTTGGAGATCTCACCATTAGCCCCGGGGGACTTCGAGTGCCTGCTTGGGTAAGGTATTTCCATTAGCATTCCAGCAGTAGTTTCATCAACATTTCAGCAATAGTTTCATCAGTATTTTAATAGCAGTTTCATTAGTGTCTTTAAGGAACTGCGCAGAACCCCAATGGGGTGATTTTCGGGGGTTAGCCATTTCAGAAAAGATTTATGGGTTTTTTCTGGGTTTTTTCAGTAAAGTCTAATTCCAAAGTTTTAGCCTTTTCTGAGGAGGGGATTAGCCCCAAATCCTCATTCGATTTCTAGTAGCAACAGTAGCACAGTAATTTTCCAGCAGCTGGGATGCAGATCAGTGTGAGGCCATTCCAGGAAATATTTCTAAGTTTTCCTGGGTTTATTAAGTAGAGCCTGAATCCAGAGTGTCATCTTTTTCCAAGGATGGTAGCAACCCAAAATCGTCATCTGTTTTCTAGCAGCAACAATAGCACAACAACAACATCCACGTAGAGAGGCCATTCTTGTCATTCTGAGAGTATTGCTTCACTTGCCTTGTGCAAGTTGAGGTGCCATCTGTCTAATCACCTCTAATACTCATTTATTGCTCAATATAATAAAATTTCTTAGCATTTCTCGCTGCATTTCTTGTGTATCTACTTATATTCTCGGTTTACATTATTATACGTTTTTTCACTGTTATTTTATCACTTCTGGGTTATTATATCATTTGCACATATTTGGTTGGATTTTTTGTTGGGCTTGAGGAATATTCTGGATTAGGAATATTACAACATATATGGCATTTATAACAAAGTCCAAAGACCATAATAAATCCATAATAATCATCAGCATATAGGATTTGCACCATAAGCATCTGCCATTAGCAACATGAACAACCATATGCACATTTTCATCATCAATTTGCAAGATAAGGAAATGTAGCTTTAATATTATCAAGCTAAGACTAAGTATGTAGCACAAGATTTTCTATAGATATTTTCTATCAACTCATCCTCTTGACCTCATCAAGGTCGACTTTCTATTTCCCTGAGTAGGAAGAGCCTAATTCCGTGTTCATCAAAGGAATATGGATCTTTTGTAGTATAGCAACATATATTTTTGTGCATTAATAAACATATGTTAGAACCACGAATCTCATCATAAAGTAATATAGGTCATTATAGCATCATTCTTTAACATCATCAAAATATGCCATTTTTCCAAGTGTCGTCAAGAAGATGTAGAAATAACCATTGCTTCATGAAACCTACAGTAACATCATTCTCTTGGACCATTTTATTCATGCAAAATAACTATCACACTAACACCACTTCATCAACATGGAACTCAATTAATCATCCATAACATCATTATCTGTAATTCACCCATCTATGGTATCCCATTGCATAGAGATAGTGGTATGTGTATAGCTTCTCATGAATGAGAAAAGTCATCAATAGAAAACCATGATCTCACCATCATTTATCAAACTTTGTTAGTAACCAATCTCCTTAATACCATCAAGAGTAACAATACTCAAACAATATACCATGTCCAACATATCATGTACATGTGATAACCAAGCACTATAGGCATCGTCATCCATAACTGCACCATATGCAACTTATGCATCTTGGAAGGCATATTGACAAAAGCATAAATGTAATGAGTGACACTCATCATCATCAAATAATGAAGTTCTATATCATATGTACCATATGCAACACAAGAATAATATTATATCATCATAAATATGATCAATAACATCATAACAATTATGTGGCTCAAGTAATATATAAGTAACAACCATGATTTCATCATAGGAAACCCATGACAACAACATAGCATGATGCAACATATAGTCATCATTCAAAAACTTCAACAACATGAGTATCTTGAGCAACACCATTAATATAATAATCATTATGTAACAATAAATTCTCAAGCAATCATAAAGCCAATAATGTACTATTAGAAGCATAGAAATTTCTCCCCATGAACCTGTGCCAATTGTTCTCTATCAAGTATGATCACATCAACTCATCCATCAGTAAGGTCATCAAAGAAACTTCATCAATCAGTAAATCCATGTCATATTGTAGAAATGCATAAACTATTATAATCCAATACCATTTTTAAGTAGCATCTACTAACAGTAACCAACCAAAGTTAGAATCAGAAATCCAAATAATAACTAATTGAAGCATATCATAACTTCTCCCTGGGACATTCCTACATTTTCCCCATCATAGAGAAGCATACGTTATTGTTTGGATATTAACCCATGTTTATACATGACTATACTTCATAGCATCTTTGCATAGAAAGAAAAATGTTGAATTTTCATAACCACAGCTCTCCGTGAGCCTGTACTGTACCTCTTCATTGTTACTATGTCATATGTACTTTTAGTAATCATGAATATTAAAACAATCATGGGAATCACCATCAACATATGTATTGCTCCCCTTGAGATTATACATCACTGATCCCGAGGACCTGATAATCATCTTATGTTCTCATGAGGTCATGTACCTCACATCACTTCTATAGTCATTGTTAGAAGTATTATTTTAAGAATAATGGATTTCACTCGACACCATCTTCTTTTACTCTGAGTCTTAATACTCCTCATATTTGTGAGAACTCATTTCTTTAAGGACATATAATATGTTAGGGTTTATATATCCTCTTGCTATGACCTTTCCATATTCTTTTTTCTATAACTTTTCATTTGTCTGATGTAAACACAATTACATTTTACTTATCTTGCATTTGACCTACACTTAGAATATTCTACTTTAGCCCTTCAACTAATAAAGTATCAGTTGCTTGTCTATGTTTATTAATTTTGGCTTTACCTTTTCCCATAACTTTTACTAGAGCATTATTTCCAATAATAAAGTTACAATATTTGTTTTTCTTGAGAGACTCCATCTTACTCATATCTCCAGTCATGTGATGAGAGCATCCATTGTCTATGTACCATTCTTATTCTTCTTAAAATGAGTAGAGAGCAAGACCACACCTTATATGTTCTTATTCTTTCTGATTATTATGAGAAATGTTGATGGATTCATCATTTTTAGGTCTTTTAACATCAATATTATTATTTGATTGCTTTCCATGTTGTCTGAGGAAATCCATAGATTTGTTCTTCCATTCTTTTGCTACATGCCCAAACTTGTTACATGTATAACATCTTATATGAACGAAGGAATCCTAGTATTTTTATTTCATATTCCTTCTATTACAGTTAATAGTTTTGTGACCAAATATATTGCAAGAAAAATAATATCCCTTAAAGAAGTCTGAGTACCTGGAAGCTAACGATCTTTCTGTGAAGGGGTTATTTTCTTGAGATTGAAACAATCTACTTCTGCAATTGGCTGCAACGTGCCCATAATTATCACATATAAAACATTCAACATTATTTATTAGAGGAGAGAATCGATTAATATTAGGAGTAAATGATTTTCTTTAAAGATTCACTATCCTTGTTCATTGATCAAGTTGAATTCTTATTTCTTTGTTGATCATTTCAATTTTTGCATTGTTACCCTTTAAATTGGTTGCATTATCTTGTGAGTTATATTCTCCTTCAACAGTTTCATGAAAACCAAGACTAGATTTTATGGTGGGATACCTTTGAATACTAAGAATACTCTCCAAAATGTAAGTACTATATTGAAATCAAATATGTTTGTCTTTTTCTTCTAATTTACCTTTTAGAATGTTTACTTCAACCTCCATTCTTTGATATTGCTTCTTCATACCTTCTTCAACCCTTCTTCCTTCTTCCACTTTCTCCTTTAATTTAAGAATCTCTTCTTTTAGCCCATTTTCTTGTTCTTCAAATGAAGGAAGTAGTTCTTCATTCAACTTATCTAATTTTTGAAGATCTCATCTTAGAGAGAATATCTCAACTTTAGGACCTTCACAATATTTTTTAGATTCCATAGCAACATTTACTGAATTAATATGATCTTTGTTATCATATGCTTGCAACTTATCTTTAACATTAACAATCTTCTTCAAGGCATGATCAAGTTTTGTTCTAAGATCAAAAATTTCATCTAACCCGTCTTCTTCATTGTTAGGGATAGTATTACATGGTAGTTCCCTTGATGAGGAATATTCCTTTGGGATTTCTTCATGGATTTCTTGTAGCTTATCCCACACTTTCTTTGCAGTTATATAATGCATAACCCTATTTAATGTTAATTCAGGTATGCTATTAATAATGTCACTTAATGCCTTACTATTCTTTTTCACATCTTCATCTGATGGAGGAATTTTGATGTCTCCATTTCATACTAGATACCAAACCTCACGGTTCATTCAATTAGACTTCATATTTTATTTCCATTGGAGATAATTATTATTCCTTAGAAAAGGTACCCCTTCATTGTCCATTGTTTATGACTTACCTTGTTCTTTTGCTTCTAGGGCCATCATTTTTTAATATGTTTTCTCTTTAAAATGCTTTCTTTCAGTTTTACCCCTAAGTGCAAGTTAATTGTTTCATTGGAATCATTATTGCCATTATTGCATAGACAAGGAAATGGACAAACGTTAGAACAAAAACCCATACCTAATAATTCTTTGTTACCGTCTTCTTCATTCTTGATCAATAGAAAAAGGGGTGATCCCAAACCTGAATATTTGTTGACATCTGTAATTGATCCAGGTGGATGTTGGTGGCCACACACCTATTCCACTTGGACCCCGACAACAATCTCTTTCATCTTTTCAGTTTCCTTAATTGTAGCACAATTTACTATTTTTAGCGGTTTTTCAGGTCCTAAACTTCTGGAGTCATTTTAAGGCCCTAAACGATTTTTTTTGGAAATATGGGAGCAACATGGGTTCAAGGATTGATTCTTCTCTTCCCAAAGTTGTATTACTCAGATAGATATTTCTAACGAGCTATTGCGCGTCTTAAATGGAGATCGTATGACAAAGTTACGACCCCTCGAAGTTGATGTACCAATTTACCCAAACGGGGCCCACAATTTGGCGTTTCATTTCCTAGGGTTAGGTTTTTGGATGTTTAGGGTTTTCCATTGTTTCTCAACAATAAATAGGCCTTCAAGCCTCATTGTAACATAGTTTAGAGGCATGTAGCCAACACATCTCTTCTCAGAGAAGCTACCATCGCCCTAGCTGGTTTATTTCAATTTCTGTTTATAAGCATATTTTAGTATTTTACATTAATGAAAATAAGTATTTTTCCACTGCATATCTGTATTTATGGTTATTTTTATACTTTATTGCATTCCCACTTAAGTCCAGATCAGTGGTATCAGAGCGGTCTGCTCTTTCTCTATTTTTCTTTGCATGTCCCCAACAAGGTCGGGATATAAGGAGTTAGGGCTTGAACTGGTCTAACATTTGCAAGACCAGCCTCACAAATCCTGATGGCCTCCCATGACAGAAGGAAAGAAAGACGAGGGGGTAGGAGATCCTATCAAAATCTTGCCAGAAGAAGCCCTCGATCGACAAAGGAATGCGATGATGGAAATCTTTTCCCAGATCCTTCAGCGGCTACCTAGAGGCGATGCATTGGCTTCCAACAGCTAGTCTAGAAATGCCACGCCCTTTAAGGTACAATTTAATTTTGAAATCCCCATCTTTGAGGGTCAAATAGACACAAATGATGTAGAAAAATGGTTAAATTTTCTAGATGGGTATTTTTCTGTTCATGATTTTTCTAGTCGAGAAAACATTATTTTTTCTCTTCTCAAAGCTTCCCCCCACATCAAGGACTGGTGGGAAACCTACTGTGAGCAGAAGGATGAAAGTACGAACTCACTGTTTCTAGCCGCACGCACTTAGAATTCATTCTGGGATTCCATCAAGGAGTAGTACTACCCTGTTAAATCCTATGAGGACAAATACATAAAGTGGAAAACACTATGGCATGGAAGGGACCAAGATGTGCTAGAGTTCACAAACATTTTTCACACCCTTCGCGCACAGTTCAATATCAAGGATTCTAAGTTACATTTGGTACTCAAATACCATGACAGCCTACACAGATACATTCATGATGCGATGGAGTTCCTGAACATCTCCTCTCTCAGCACGGTGTACCGATACGTTGTCAAACTTGAGCAGAAGTTTAAACAAAAGAAGCGAGACTTTGGATCTATGAATCTGAAGAACAAAGGACAAAGCCAAGGCGGGGTGACCCAAGACAACCTGTCAAAGTCGCAAGAAGAGAATAACACCACAAAGTCAAGTAAGGACATAGGAAGGTGGTGTGAGTTCCATTGAAGCCCCACTCACAACATAAGTGAGTGTCAAACCAAGTAGTCATTGGTGGCCAAGTTGAAGGCTTCAGAATCAGATGCATGTTCGAACCCTGAGTCAGAACCCGACTAGGGCAATGGCAAAGGGAAGCAAATAATTGACGTGGAGCCCAATGCCACTGTTTCCACCACCAAGATACACACGAATGAGCCCGAAGATCCAAAGGAGGGGTAGTGTCTTTTCCATTCATAGATGTGGATGAGGGGTTTGCCATTGCAATTCATTGTCGATAGTGGTAGCCAAAAGAAACTCATTTCAGCACAGGTCGTGAAGTGGTTGGGCCTACCAACTACACCACACCTGCAACCGTAGAGTATCATGTGGCTTTGCCAAGGATGAGATCTCTGAGTCTGCTACCAATGCCGCCTTCCCTACAACATCAAGCCCTTCACAGATGAGGTATTGTGTGATGTTGCACCTCTTGATGTTTGTGATGTATTATTAGGCCAACCATACTTATGGAGCTGACATGTTGTGTCTGATTCAAGGCATCGTGCTGTTATTATTTCTTTGGATAATTCATTATAAATGATATTGGAGGTAGCCCCTCCTACTGCCACCTCTTTGATCACTACTAAGAAATGCAGCAGGCTCATCTCTGAGACTAGGAAATTCATTTTCTATTTGGTTCACTCCCAAAGTAAGGGGAAGATTGTTGCCACATCCATGACCCCCATGAAGGGTTCCCCCACACATCAGCAATAGTAGATGGATATGGTCATGAAAGAACACAGGAACATCTTCTCCCCACCCACAGGGGTACTGTTGCACTATCAAGTCAAGCATTCATTTGATTTGACTCCTAGCGCACCTCTACTCGACAGGCCGATATATCACCGCTCCATTCTAAAAAATGACAAGTAAGAGAAGCGACATGGTGCTTACACCAGTACCATGGCTGTGAGGAAAAATGCTTTGGATCACAACATTTCCTCATTCCTCTGCCTCCACCGAGTGTTCAATGTGGACCTCCGTCTACCATGCTTTCCACCATTATTGGACACATCAGAGATTGTAGAACAGCTCACCAGGGACCAACTTCAACAAATGGAGGAAGTCAATGCCATGTGGATCATTGCTTCCTAAGGGAGGAGGAATGATCTAGGTGGATGTTGGTGGCCACCCACCTATCCCACTTGGACCCCCACAACTGTCTCTTTCAGTTTTTCAATTTCCCTAATTGTAGCACAATTTACTATTTTTAGCAGTTTTTTGGGTCCTGAACTTCTAGAGATATTTTGAGGCCCTAAATGATGTTTTTGGGGAAATATCAAAGGAACATGGGTCCATGGATCAATGTTTCTCTTCCCAAAGTCTTAGTACTCGGATAGATCTTTCTAACGAGCTATAGTGAGGATCAAACAGAGATTGTATGCCAAAATTACGACCTCGAGAAGTTGATGTACCAACTACCCAAACAGGGCCCATAGTTTGGTGTTTCATCTCCTAGGGTTAGGTTTTTGGATGTTTAGGGTTTTCCATTGTTTCTCAATAATAAATAGGCCTTCGAGCCTCATTGTAACACAGCTCAGAGGCACGTAGCTACCACATCTCTTCTCAAAGATAAGCTACCATCGCCCTAGCTAGTTTATTTCCATTTTTGTTTCTAAGCATATTTTAGTATTTTACATTAGTGAAATGAAGTATTATTTCCATTTCATAGCTGTATTTACGGTTATTTCTATACTTTATTGTGTTCCTATTTAAATTCAGATCAATAACTCTCACTGCATCTGATATATCATTGTCACGGTTTTCTGAATCCCCCCTTCGAGCTATCTTCTTCTTTCCCATCTTCTTGACATATTTCCTTCAAGAAATCAAGCTTCTTTTCAAGGACCTATTGTTATTCCAATTGTTGGGAAAAATACTGAGAGGGGTGGCGGGGGGGGGGGGGCGGTGAATCAAGATTTTAAAACTCACTTAAATCTTTCAATTTCTCATTCATATTTCTGTATGAGACTTTAGTTCAGTGAACCAGCGTATGTACACGACTTCAATGAGGATAAGTAGTGTATATCCAGTTAACTAACTTTTCAACTAATTCATCATCTATTTAAATTGAACCCCTGTAGCAATACTTATTTAGAGATTCATTAAAGAGTAACCATGTTCATTAAGAATAGAAACAACGATTACACATATGAAATAAATCAACACACATGAACACCAAGATTTTTAGGTGGAAACCCAATGTGGGAAAAAACCATAATTGTTGTCATATATGTCTCTATCTCTTATTATAAAGAAACCATTTTACAATCTTGTATTGGCGTAGACTCATATCAACACCCATCTTCTCTCATTCTCCAACACCCACTCGAAGGAACAATGTAAACTTTGAAATGGGAACTATAAACTCAAAACGGGAACTCTGGCCCAAAAACCCCAAAAAAACATCAAAAACAGTGCTAAAAACGAAAAGTGTGTATACTGGAACGATGTTTTTCTTTTTAGGTGCCAATTTTGAACGTGTTTTAAAAATGGCAGTGACTACGAAATTTTCGTGCAAAATATAGCTTCAAAACGAAAGTGATGCTACTGGAATAACAATTTTTTTTTTATGGTCAATTTTCAAACTTTTTAAAAAATGCTAATAAAACCAATTTTTTATGTCTCAAACAAAGTTAATTTTAAGGAAAAAACACATAAATGTTTATGGTAGAATATAATTTTTCTTTCCTAAGTATAAATTTAACATGTTTTCAACCACACCATGCTAGATACAAAAAAAATTGAAATTTTTTCAACTATAAAATTAAAAAACCGTGACATTCTGAACAAAGTATATCACTCAATGAAATCAAAAGTCTTTATTTGTATACTGAATAAAACACACATTATATCTCTAATTTGATATTGCATTGTAGATATTTAAACAATAAAATTTATCATACTTAAGACATAATCCAACAGCATAAAATGCTTCATAACTTTTCATTTAACAACATATGGAAAACATTAATTTTATTTGAAGATATGATGCATACATCAGTTATATAATCTGTCTTAAACAATTATTCAAAATCACTCATATTTTCTTGCACACCATCACAATTCACATCTTCAAATGAGTGACTGGATGTTGATGAAGATGTTCCATATTCTTCTCTTTCATCAACTAGTGCCCCATCTGAGTCCACATGCATGCCCAACATTCCAGGTTTCAAAAATATTCTAGATCTACGACTGGTTTCAACAGACTCCCATGTCAACACTATTCCTTCTGGTAACAACCTTTTCAGATTCTCTATCGTCTTGAAGCGAAGAGTTCCTCTCTTTGTTAAATTGAAGTCATAAACAAGTATGTCAACATCCTCCAATTGTAATATGTCTGTGCGGCAGCAATTTATATTTGTACCCTTTCTTTTCCTTTTTCCACCATTTTTTTTTGTCAACTACCATCTCTGGCTTATATACACCATTGAATGGGTGTGTATTTGTGGCATACCAATGTACTTCAACACTTGTAACATCCTCATTTTCTGTAAAGACCTTTATAACTTTAGCTACCCAAAATGGATAGCCATTGGGATCTCCATCTGCTAGCACTGAAATCATGCAACCCTCCTTAATATCCTGTACTGAACCCCTATAAAGGTCTTCCATGGCTTCACGTTGTGCACGAGATCTTTTGGAACCAATATATATCTCTCTTTCCGCTGCCTGTGAAGAATAAATAATACCTTGAGATTGTTGTTGTTCAACAATGTTTACTTCCTCATGTTCATTCAACACATTTTGTGGCCAAATAAATGGATTTTTCAAAGGTATATCTTCATTT
>APFE030071568.1:0-23362 GCA_000404065.3 Pinus taeda
TATCTGTGAACATGCATATTTTGAAGGTATCAGAGATTCAAAAGAAACAAATGACAAAAGTCAGAATTAACGATGACTGAGGTAGATTATTCTGAGCCTGTGAATCTTACCTACATTGATTTTTCCAATCCGAACCTTACGGCGAGTGCAACACAAGTTCGCAAGGTATTTTAACTCTCAATTCTAATTTTCAACTTTCATTTCCCTGATCTTTCATTCAGTTCATTTATTTAGGCAGAATCGATTAAAATTATTATGTATGGAATGGTTGATTGATATTTATATAGTCATGTGTAGAACAAGTCCGCAAGGTATTTTAACTCTCAGTATTAATTTTTCAACTTTCAATTCCCTGGCCTTTCATTTAGTTCATTGATTTATGCGGAACCAATTAAAATTATTATGTATGGAATGGTTGATTTATCTTGATATAGTCATGTGTAGACTCTGTATCTCTTTTATATCGTCCATCATGTCATCCATGAAGATTTTTTGGACTAAGTCTTTAAGCAAAGTCGACGACTTTTTGCCCTTCCTAAGGAGGAAAAGATGAAATTGTTGCAGAATGAGAACCATCAAGGTTATACTCTATATCATGCAGAATCTCTTAACATTTCCATTCAACTTGAAGGTTTGATGTGGATTTCTATCCTCTTATATTTACTTCTGCTTGTAATTACATCTTGCACTGCTCAACTCCGAAAAATCAATCCATTGAAGTATTTCACTTCATACTTTTTCATATATTCATTTTTCCAAGGATTGGAAGGGGAGTTATGAAGCTTCAGAAGCGTCGATAAAGGCAAGCGATTTCACGGTCCCAATCAATGGCCTTCAATAGGTATGCAGTTCAACATTTGAAACGATATTTTTCATACTTGTCGAGTGCTTAAAAATAGATTAAAGTGACGATATTGACATTTTTACATCATAACGACATACTACATTTTCTGTGGTATCTCCATTTTCTTTAATTTGTAAAAAATTATTCTTTCTTGTCAACTCACCATTAACACAAGATTGTTCAATTATGAGATTAATTCATTAGACTTACTGATTCACAATTTTTTTTTCATCTTGTAAATAACTACTACCATCTACTACATATTCGAGGATGTCGAATATATTCGAGTACTGATCATGTCGAATATGTTTGAGTATTGATCATCCTACCACTATGAAAACAACTTCCATCCTACCTTTATGATGACATATTCATGACATTACTTTGATGTTCCACATAGATATCTTGACATAGTATAATAAGGCCGATAGGGTTCCTTACATTTTCCATGAAGACATTATTACTTTGAAACTCTGATGTTCGACATGGAAATCTTGAGATAGATAATAAGACTAGTAGGGTTCTTTATTTATGGTTTCTTTTTAGCGAAAATCGATATATAGACAAAGTAATTTATTTATTAATTTGAGTTCTTATTTTATAGTAATAAATTAATAGATTCTCATTTTATAGTAATAAATAAATAATTTTTCATTTTATAGTAATAAATGAAATAAATTAGTTAAAGATGTAATTTTATCGTGTTTAAAAATAGATTAAAGTGATAACACTGACATTTTTACATCATAACCACATTTTCTATTGTATCTTCATTTTCTTTCCTAATTTGCAATATTTCCTTTCTTTCTTGTCAAGCAACCATTAAGACAAGATTGTTCAATTTTCACAACCATTCAGACAAGATTGTTCAATTATGAAATTATCCCATTAGATGGTGCTAACTACACTTAGTGATTCAAACATTTTTTATATTCTTGTAAATAACTACTACCATCTCTTTTCTATTTTTAGATGATTCTATGACTGATAACCATAATGCTTACAAAAACCTAGTATTTCTTCCATTTGAACTTACTTTAATAAACCTTACTATTAAGCCTAGCATTTGTAAAATCAAACTGCATTTAAAACCCTGTATTTCTTCTCTTATATTAAAAAGACTTTTTCTTTACTAACTCTCTAGTTTTTGAAAACATAGAAATTAATGCTATAAAAAAAAATTGAGAAATAATAAGTGTGCTTCCCATAAAATGATTTAGAGTTTTGAACCGGGGAGAAGTGTTAAAATGAAACTCCAGGGCTATTTAATAACTACAGAACATAAGATTGGTGTGCCTACATGGCTACAACTTAATTTTCTTTTTCCAGTTGGTCTTCCCAAAAGATATAGAATGCCAATAGTTATCCATACAACTACTATTGTGTCTCCTGCTTCATTTTCTCCATTAGACATCTAGGAAATAAGTTGTGTGTGTGGATGTCCATGTAACTGCTGCTATGAAGGATTTTTAAGTTGATGTTGAAATCATAGAAAAATTAAACGACATTGTTAATGAAAAGAAACCATATTATTAGAAAAATACATCAATGAAAAGAAACTGCCTTATTAGATAAAGATATCAACAAAACTTGAATTCATTGTAAGGACCAAATTTGAAAACTATTCTTAAACAACAACAAAATTGACCAACCAAGCCATACAACAACAACACTGCAGATAAGTATTGCATATTACAATATTTCCCTATTAGATGTGGAAAACTTTCGTTTTAATTACATAATTTTTTGAATCTATAAAGCTTGAAGTTTTTAATGGAGATGGAAGTCTATTGATAGTTTTCTTTGATTGATCAATGTTAAGAGAAAAGTTCAATTACCTTGGTTGTTGAAGGTATATATTTATTTTTTTGGTTTTCTTTAAATTGTTTCAAGCTGAACAAAACATATAGTATAAATTTTAAACAAATGAAACTAAAAAAACATTCTCCATTGTGCAAATAGATTTATATTTCAGTGATGTAAATATAAATATTTTTGAAGATTATCTAATGAATAGAAGAAACATATGGTTACCTTTTTTCAAGATTGTTCAATTATGAAATTATCCTATAATGGCCAATGGCAAGTAAACTGTCCAGGGGGGAAGTCGAAAATTCCAATGCCTTCGACCTCATTTATTGTTTCCACCGAAATTCCTTCGGCAGTTTTATTTAATTGTTTAATATCAGCGCGTTGTGGAGCTTTTGAATTTTCTGACCGACGAGGTAATGATTGACGACTGGGAGGTTTAGTTATGGGTAACGTGTGAAATGCAATTGAGGTATTTAGAAAAAGCTTTCCGTTGTGGTCCTGACTCTATTCGTTAGGCCGTTAAGAAAAAGCTAAGGTAATGATGTTGTGGTCCTCCGGCGTTATGGTCCTGACTCTATTCATTAGGAAAAAGCTAAAAGCTAGGGTAATGATGTTGTGGTCCTCCGCTGCGCTAATGATGTTGTCATCCTCGCACGTATAGGAGAGGGTTGAGGAGAGAGGAGAGTAAACGTTTAGTTACGCTTCATACGTTGGGAGAGGGTTGAGGAGAGAGGAGAGTAAACATTTAGTTCTGTAAAAATCCACAAGATATATGTACATATTTATTTACACCTTCGTAAAAGTCCAACATACATATTGTACTTCTTGGTTAGCATACATATTGTACCTGACCTTGTTGGCTAGCATACATATTGTACCTCATCTTGTTGTTTATTGTTGCAACATGAATTGATTTTAATTATGTGTGTCTCATCCTCATCACTATTGGTTATTATTGGCAACATGAATTAATTTTAACATCTGATTAGTTACTATTTTATAAAGTTGTCGTATAAAATGAGTATAAAATGTTCTATAAGTTATTGCCACTTATATATATATATAATTTTTTAAAATATATATATATATAAATATATTCTCATATTTACTTTTTATAATAATATATTATATATTATTATATATAATTATTATTATTAATATGTATATATATATATATATATTTTGCAATAATTTTTTTTTCAAGTTTTATTTAAATTTTAGGAAATAATTTTCTATTGTCGTAAATGTTTTTTTAATTATAATTTAGTAATAAATATTATAATTTAGTAATAAATAACTAATTTTAATTTAATTATAAATGTATTTCAATGGTTTTTTTGAAGCTTATATTTTTTTCTAAAATGAAGTTATATCTTCTTTAACCTTTCAAATATTAATATTTTAAAGTAAAGTTTATATATATATATATATATATAATATGTATATATAAAAACATTGCAGTTTTAAAATTTTATTTTAATCAATTTAAACTTTTAATATAAAAACATTTCGAACATAACAAGAAACTTAATAATTTAATAATTTCTTTAAATAAACTGATGTTAATAATGAATGAACAATGCCACTTTAAAAAAAAAAATCAACTAATTTATTAGGTAATTAATTTTTTATGGTACATAATCTCTGGAGCTTATAACTTGTTATAATATGCCAAAAATATATGGCTATGGATTTTCTTTGTAAGCATCATCACCATTTTTTGTAAGTTTGAAAACCACATGTTATCATGATTCCTTTTAATCAATATATACTTTTCAACATTACAAATAATCACAACATCACAAGTGGCTATGACCATGATTTTTTTTAAACCACAATCATTCAGTGAACATTTAAAAATATATCAAAAGTGGCTCTTGATGTTGATAAAATACAAACAAAATAAACATAGAATTTAAAAATTAATTTACAAATAGATGTTTTATGATCATATAATTTTAAATTTATGTGGTTTTAGTTTATGCTATGTATTTTTTTGTTGTGCTCTTGTTCGCCTTTGGTTGTTTGTTATGATTTTATGTGTATAATCTTTTCACACATATGTATTATCAGATACAATAATTATTTTTCCAATGTGTAGAATTTGTATACTAGAGTGTCGACATTTAATTTGTAGTTTAATTTAATAAAATGTTGTTTTTTCTGCAAATGAAAACAACATCATGAATGAATTTTAATTTTAGTGAGCACCACTATTCAATAAACATTGTTTTTTAATTAATCATTTCTTATAATTAGATAGAATTTTTAGGATAATGGAATTTTAAATGTTTGTGTTTTTATTTTACGTAATGTATATGTTTGTTTGTTTATGATCTTGTTTGTGTATAAACTTTAGAACACAAGAAAGGATTTCATTAGAATATGTCGTATGGATGGTCATTGCCCAAGTTGACTATTGACTTGATACAAGTCACATTTATCATGATTTTACACATAAAATATAATATCCAAGAATTACACTTCCAATTAATTGAATGTGTATTAAACTATATATGTCAAAATTAGCATTTGGTTTAACAAAATTCCATTTATTTTTGCAAATGACCATGGTTTTTTTGTAAGTATCATTACTCAATGCATCTCTGAGAATCAAACTATTTTATAAGTATTTTTAATCAATATATATTTATAATTAGTTACAATGGATGTTTCATGATGATAGGGTTTTAAATGTTTGTGTTTTTATTTTATGTAATGTATTTACTTGTGTCTTTGCTCTTGTTTGTGTTTCTATGTCTATGAATTCTAGAACACACAAAAAACTTTCATTATCATATACCATATGGAAGGTCACTAAACAAATTTCTGAAAAACTTGATACAAATAACTTCTATGATGATTTTAAGCATCCATAGTATCTAATGCATGAGATACACTTAAAATTATTTGAATGCTTGCATTAAATTATGCATGTTCAATTTAATAAAATTTCACTTATTTTGGTAATTGACCATGGCATCATGAATGACAATTTTTTTTTTTCCTTTATAACCACCACTATACTATTCAATGCGTATTTGAAAATCAGATTCTCTTATAATTGTTTTTAATTAATATATTCTTTCTTCCTTAGGAAAAATCATAATTTTATTAATGAAAGCAAATTACATGTAGATTTTGATAATGCGTTCAATCCCGCCAATCGAAACTGATGATCACAGAGACCAAAAATACAACTCCAAAATGGTGGTAAACATGTTACCCTTTTCTCCATTTCTTCTTTTTAACCTTTCACCATTGTCCTTGGGAAGGTGTGGTAGCTACAAGCGCTAGCTGGGTCCCTTCATTAATTCTTGGATTTTCCTTATCTGGATCCACACTTCCATATACATGATGACGTTTTGAGTCCCCTGTCTGCATTGCTACAGGGATCATCTCCTACATCAACTTTATGTTCTTTCCTAGGACAACCATCCATTGTGCGATCTTCTCCTAGTTGGAGTGCATTCATGCCCAAGGAAACTCCAACAAATGGCTCTCATAGGCTGCAAACTAATAGTTCCAATATTGGTCACAAACTATGACCCAACACACCTCAAAATGTTGTTGCTGAGACTTTTTCAATGCTGGAATTCTGTGACTAGTTAGGGAACTAACCAGAGTCCCTAAAAACCCTTCAAAGTAGGCCCAAATATCCCCTTATGTTGAGGCTTTCCTCCAAGGATATGCTGCCCCATAACGCTGCTCCTTCAGGGTAGTTTTGAGCCCACATTCAGGGGCTTGTCTCCATAAAGGTATTGCGACCGTTACAACACCCAAACTATGGCCATGATAGCCTCTTGGTAGGAATTTCCACCCTCCAAAATGCCTCAAAACAACCTCCCTGCTCCTTCTTTGGCTATCACCTCCAAGGACAAGGCTACAACCCTCTAAACATCCCTTAACCACCCCGTGTTTACCCTTCAAATCACTCACTGACCCTGCCTTGGCTACGGTCTATAAGAGCAGGTCCTTGGACCTTCCACCAGCAAACACGAACTCCAACTTGGTTGTTGGTCACCCTGCAAAAACCCTAAAAAGATAAAAGTTCAAACTCCTTGGTTATGTGCCCTTAAATCTATGGCCTAGAACATAGGTAATCTCTCTCCAATGAGCTCTCCAATTGAGGTATGTGTTGAGAAAAAGGACTCTCAAATGACTCCACAATACCTTCTATTTATACACTAAAAGAAGGGTTCCTCCAATGTCATTCTAGCGTTTCACAAGCTGTCAGAAGCCTAAATAACATTAAGCCAGCCTTGACACGTCTTGTGAAAACCCACACTTTCACTTAAAAAAATTGTAGCTCCTTAATGACAAGTTAGAATTTGATTATTCTAATTGCATCAGAATCGTCTCGTTGAGAGCTATCATCCTCATCCATCACATGTCGAAAAATCATCATGGTTTTGGCCCAAACTATTGAAGAATCTGGGGAAAATGTAGTTAGTATGATTTTTCTTATCATGATAACTATTTCTATGGTATTTCAACTTTTTTCTTATTATCACAATCTTATATTGATATCATTAGTGTGTGTATTTCTTAGTTCATCGAAAAGTTACTGAAATACAAGTGACAAGAACATAAGGTGTTCGCTTTCTGCCAGGGCCAAAACCTATCCATCTTGGAGAGGAAAACCCACACACAATTATTTTTATAGAGATTCCAATTGACTAATACTAAGACCTTGATGCTTGACCTACTAAGCCACTCGAATACAAAAACATCAATCCTTTTCTTAATTTAGAGATCATAATCATTATTATTGTTGCTTCACTGAGATCATCATCATAGTACCAAAAATATTCTTGTAGTTGCACCATTGCTTGTACTTCCACCTATATCATTGTTTCATCACCATATCAACGAGGTCTTTTATATGTGAGCTTCGCTGAGATAGTGAACATGATCGAGACTTGCTACTTTACGAAAACCTTGAATGAGTCTAGAATGTGGAATGTATTACTAATATCACTGGTAATTCTGCCGAGATTTTAATGACATCTAGAGAGTAGGTTGAGATAAAGAGTGTCACTTTAGGACCTTCCATTCACAAGTATGGCGAGACTGTTACTATCTGATGTTGATGAATGTGAGACTGTAAGGAGGTTGAAAATATAGCGGGTTGATTTCCAAAATACATACTGTAACAACACTTCAAAACATCAATGGTATCTGAGATTTCTCGCTGTAATCATCCTGGAGATTTCTGAGACATATGAGATTTGTCTTCATGGCCTTCACCTAGACTTATGGTTTTTAGTCCTAGTCTAGTCCATGACACATGAAATAGAAAAACACAATTTTCACCCCTTTTTAATAAGGGGTGATGTAATCTAAGCTCCCTCTTAGCGAAGGCGGCGGCGATGGCAGTGAAGGTGAAGTAGGAGGTAGAGGAGGTAGTGAAGGAGGTGCTAGCAGTGGAGGATGTGGAGGAAGAGAATGAGGAGGAAGAGGTGTAGATAGAGGCAGTGGTGGCAGTAGAGGTGACGGTGGACGATGTGGAGGAGGAGGAGGAGGAGGATGATAAGGTAGTTGAGGAGGTGGAGGTAGTGGTGGAGGTGGAGTAGAAGAAGGAGGTGGAGGGTGTGGTGAAGCCGAAGGAGGAGGAGGAAGAGGAGGAGGTCATGCTGTTGGTGGAGGTTGAGTTTTTGGATGAGCAGGCATAGGTGGTGGTGGATGAGGAGGTGGAGGTGGAGGAGGAGGAGCAGCAGGATGTGGAGGTTGAGGTGGTGAAGTAGGTGGAGCCAAAGGAGGATGAGAAAGATGAGGAGGAGGAGGTGATGGAGGAGGAGGAGGTGATGGAGGAGGAGGTGGATGTGCAAATGGAGGAGGAGGAGGTGAAGATAGAGATGGAGGTGGTTGTAGTGGAGGTGGAGGAGGAGAAGGAGCATGACAAGGACAGGGTGGAGGAGGTGGAGGTGGAGTTGGAGGTGGTGGTGGATGAGGAGGAGGAGGAGCAGATGAAGGTGGAAGTGGAGGAGGAGGACAAGGACGAGGACGAGGATGAGGTGGAGGTTTAGTTGGTGGAGGAAGTAGAGGCAAAGGAGGTGGAGGAGGAGGTGGAGGCTGAGGACGAGTTAGAGGTAGAGGTGGATTTTTAGGTGGGGGAAGACGAGTTGGTGGAGGAGGAGGAGGAGGCAGAGGTGGAGAAGGAGAAGGAGGAGGAGAAGGAGAAGATGTTGGAGGAAGTGGAGGTGGAGGAATGGAGGAGGAGGAGGAGGGGGTGGTGGATGTGGATGATGAGGAGGAGGAGGGGGTGGTGGATGTGGATGATGAGGAGGAGGAGGTGGATGTGGATGATGAGGAGGAGGAGGTGGATGTGGGTGATTAGATGATGGAAGTGGAGGTGGAGGTGGATATATGGAAGTTAATTTAAGATTGATGTCTTAAATTAAAATATTAAATTGTTACTCTCTTCTTCATTGTTAGAAACGAAAGCTACAGTTTCATTAATCAAAAACATATCTCTTCACATACATAATATCCTACTATCAAATGATAATTAATCCATTTAGAAATATTTCCCCTATTCACAAATATAGTCATTCAAGTACATGAAATTTCTTTACGTTTAGATCTGATATCTTGGCTAAGAATTTGAAGCATTTATCAAGATCAAAATTTTGTGTTTATTTTGTTTAAACCTTTTGTTAGTCTCTTAAACACTTATAGTTCTATTTTAATTGTTCAATGAACCATCTTTTTTGGAATGATTGGTTTCATCTAATTATCGCTGATTTAAAAAGCATTGCTTAAATTTAACATTGTTTCTTGAATAAGAAGCCTTATGTTCTTCTTCTTTTATGTTTACTTGAGAAACATAGGATATTAGGAATCATATATGGCTTTGTTTATTGTTTTGGTATTTCACATATTTTGCATAATTATTATTTTGCGTAGTCATATAGAGTTGACATGAATATCTAATGTGTACTCATAGAATATAAATAGAACAAATATTATAGTATTGTAAACTTTTGATGGAATTAGTTCATTACATATAGTAAGAAGAAAATACATGGTATAAATTGTCCTTGTGAATAAAAAGAAAGGTTTACATTGTTGGGGCCATAAGACAACCAAAACTATTTTATCATAATTAAATAATTTCATTAACGAAGAGAGGGAAAATCAATTGAATTGAAATCGATATACATGCATTTTCTTTAGTGTCGTTCATTTTGGGAAAAGCACTAGATATATAAGGGTTTTGTTTAAACTCAAACAACATCAAATTTCCTTGCAGCCAACATCAAGCGAAAATGGAAACCAACACCAAAACCGTATAAAGAGTAAGCGTTTAATAAGTACTTGAAGGCTAAAGAATAGGAGGAAAAGCTTGCATGAATTTTGACCCCAAAATAATTTCACAAGATAACCCAAGTTGGTCATAGACTAATCCACGCACACAAGAAAGGAATTCCTTTGTTTGAATTGGAATCACTTTAAATTAATTAGGAAAAGAACATTATAAAGGGTTTTTAGATATGTAGAGACTAACCTTAGTAATATGGATGACATCCTTCAATGCGATGCTTTGTTGTAAATGAAATAACATTAGTATTGTACATATATGCATGTATAAAGAAAAATTATATTGGGATGAGAATCAAGTTACGGTTTAATCATAGAGTGAAAATTCTGGAAAGGTTGTACATTATTGGAAGGAAACCTATCCATGAAGGGTAGTTCATTTTGAAATCATTCAGAAAAGCATAAATTACCCCGAAATCCTTTGAGGCAACCATAACCAACTTATGATATATCACAAACACAAAGTTAGAAGTAAAAAATTACAATAATATACCCAATATGCAAGAATGGCTATACTATAACAAACATAAGTGAATGTAGAGTAACCAAAGGTCTTGTGGTGGCTTACTGAAGGATTTCATCCATACCACATATAACAAGGAATCTCTTTCTAAGAGCGTGAGGTGGACATAAGTTTTTCACACGCATCGCACATAGAATCACATAATACGAAAACATCAATGTTTTGTTTTTGAAAAACCTCACTGAGAGAAGTATATTTAATATAGTAATGTTCATTCTTTCAACTACTTAGTTTTTTTGAGAATTGTATGGAACTATGCTATTATGTTGAATCCCATGCTTGCAGATATATTTTTTATATTCATTAGATTACATTATATTCCATTAATGGTATGAAGAGAGCCAATATGTGATTATGCTTGATATCCAATCCATACATGAAAATCCTTAAATGTTTTGAAAGATTGAGATTTACTTTTTAGTAAGTACACCCAACACATTCCAGTGTAATCATCAACATAAGAGTTCGTACATTTATTTTCATTATCATAATGAAAACGCATAGGACCACACAAACCAAAATATATATTTCCAAATTTTCTACATGAATGAAGGGGCCTTGCTAGCGATTGTGAACAAGGAGCAAGTGGCGAATGATTACACATAGATATAGACCCATATAAATAAGAAAGTGGAAAATCCAACATATATTTACTACGGTACTCAATTGACATATTTAATGCTTAAAGTGTTTATGTATAACAAAAGAAACGTGTTGAGTTCTCATGCTTTGGGAGTTAAATCACCCTTGACGAGGAAGGGGCATGACTAAGTAAAGCAAAAAATGAGATAATATTGACAGATAGTCTATGAGCTCTTGGTAGAATAAACAATGTTCCAATGTAAATAAGCCTGATAATTTTCGACGTAGTAGAGAAGTTTATTGGGGGTAATATTCGAGGCTTTATCAAAATAAAAAATAAAAAATAGTTGTCAGTTTTGAAATTTTTTTAAATTTATTTGCTCAAAGTTTATAGTTTAAAATTATTTAAACTAAAAAATAATTAGAACTCTCAATATTTTTATGAAAATATCATTAAACATTTAGCATTATGGATATTAGGGAGTACTAATGTTAGACAAGGTTTATACGCTTTAAAATAAATTTCCATCCTTGAAAGTCTTACTACTAGATAGAACCCTTTGAGAAGAAAGAAAAAACATGGCACAGTTGTGCAAAATATATAAAAGAATTAAGTGACTAAAAGAGATGATAACATGAGACATTGTTGAATGAAACTAACATATGGGGAATAACTAACAAGGAATAAAGTTGTGGGTCATTTAATGTTTGCATGTTGTGAGGCTTTTTGACATAGTACTCATGAAAACCCTCAATGCTAAGCGCGTAAATTTCATGATACTTTTTTTATTTTAAATGATAAAAGAAAGTTTAGGATGCATAAATTTAATTATATTATAATTTAGTCAAAGAAACGTTGTACTCTTATTTTATTTTGTTAAAGATTTTTATGCACATCCAAGTTTATTTCACCTTCATGGTTTCTTTTCATAAAAAGGAGAACTAAGGAATTTGTCATTGTACATATATAATAAAAATATGATCACTTTTAGTAGAAAAGCTGGAATAGGAGGTGATGTAGGTGTTACATATCTCAAATAAGGTGTAATGTTGAACAATTATCTCCTTGTTAATGAAAAGTACTACCTTTCCCATTCAGTGTGTATCTATTTTATTTTATTTCCATTTATTTTAATGTTTTTCCTAAAATATATTTATTAATTTGTCAGTAAGTATCAAAAAATATATTTTTATATTGTAATACCTTTCGCCTCCAAATCACATGGAAGGTTTCTTGCATATCTCACATCCATTCAAAGGGGGATTTTCATGAATAATGATGTTAGATAAAGCGTTAATATTTGTATAATGGTTCCAATATATTTCGGTTTGTATCCTTTAAATTCCATTCCTAAAGAAATAAATGTGAATGCATTTGAGATTTGCATAAATTTAATAGAAAAATATCTCATAGACTATACATATAGTGAAATTCATTGCAATTGAACTCAACAACCCCCTATATTTCAATACGAAGCCTCAACATTTAACTTGGAATTGATTAGACAAAATAAAATTAAAAAAAAAACAAAAACAAACAAAAAATATAATTAAAAAATCATATTATATATATATATATTGATATATGTATTGTATATGTATATGTATATGTATAGTTATATATATATTTATATATATATATATATAAGAATATTATATATTATATATATATATTATATGATATATATAATATATACTATATATATATATATATATATAATATATATATATATTAGATATATATGTATATGTATATTAATATAAACATTAGGATTAAAGAAAAATGGGAATACATAATTTACCACATTTGAAATAAACATATAAATAAAATTGTGAAAACATATTTATGATTCCTTAATTATGTTATGTTTGATAGTAGTGTATGCCTTGTAATAATATTTCTAGAATTTTAATTTAATTATCAATAATCAATAGCTTGATGCAAGAGGTAAAATAATCAATAATTAATATTTTTAATATCAGTCATTAATAGAAGTTTGGGATTTATTTAATTAAAAAATGGTCTCAACATTAATTTCAAATACACTATATATAGAATATTTTGACTATAAAATGATTTACTGGTTTTTTTTATAACTATTGTGACCATATAATTAAATGGATTGAAAAGTGTTATATCCATCTATCTATGATAATAATCAAAACGCTAACCCCATTATACATATTGGATTAACTAGATTAAATAATTCATAAAAGTTAGCTAAAATATATATTTATTATTATTATTATTATTATTATTATTGGAGTTATATAATATATAAAAATATATAATATATATAAATATGTTTATCCATGTTGATTCACGCCACTATTATTATGGAAATATTTTAATTGGAAACATTTCTTCTTACATTACCATGGCTTTGAAATACCACATTCCCAATATGATGTGTTGATATGCCAATTTAAAAAAATTAATTAATTTGAGATAATTTAATTAGTAGATTATGCCTAACTTGGACAGTCATCTTATCATTGATATGTCAATACTACCACGAATATTCCAACATTTTCCATCGGGTTTAAATATCTATGATCAACATAATAATTAAATTATAACTATGGAAGATCTATTTTCGTCGAAATTAAGTTAGAAGAAAATATTAACATTAAATTAAGACAAACTAGGGAAGCCATATAAATTAAATGGACCCAACTACAAATAAACTTCAATTCATGATAACCATAAAAATGGGTAACCCATTATTCCTATCAAATTTAATATATTAATAAAATGATAAAAATTAACTAAATAATAACTTTATTACAAATTATATTGTGGTTATTTATAAGAAAGAATTACATGCACATTTCAACAACAACAAAAAACCTTAGTGGAAAATTTTAGCAATGAAATATGTCAATATTACTAGGAATATTCCAATTAATTCCATGGGGTTTAGATATATTCTATTAACCTAATAATTAACTTATAACCATGGTGATGAGCATAATTATAGGCATATATAACGTGTGGTCAACCGACTTATGTACTAATTGTTGGACTGCAAAAGGCGGATCATTAATTCTTATTGGAATGTTTATATTATGTTGTTCTGTTTCATAGTTATAACATTCCAGCCAAATCTCCATTTTATGTTGTTCTCTCTACTGAATGTTGTTACCAGGTAACTTAATATGTCATCAAACCTAGAATACTTGGATGAAACTTTGTCACTATCAGTCTACTTGGATCACATTTTATCTTGAACATCATTTTCTTCTATACTTCTTATTGAAGCAACATGGGTTGAATCACAAGTCAAGTCGATGTTCAATTTTTATTCTTTCCTATTTGGTTCAGTCGACTATCCTTAGTCATATGCCTATGACGAGTGCCTTTCTACATTGAGTTTGTCTGGAATCAATTTTTTATGTTGTTGTCTTTTCTAAACTACCATCATTTTCTATAGTTTTCCTTCCTTGAATAGATATCCTCCATATCCAAGCAACTGCAAGACATCAAACCCAATATAGTATTCTAGAAATTGTTCTAATTTTCTATGCTTCCTTTCTTTTATACCATTTATACGATATCATCAAAAACTTTTCATGCAATTGAGTGTAGATTCTATTGTTGTTGTGTGTCTTCTAGTTGAATACCTGGAAATATTCCATTTCCATTTATTGTGTATGTTTACATCCCTGTTGTTTTCCAACTCCATGAGTCTTTTCTTGCAATATTATTATGAGATTATGTCACAAGTTCTAAGAGGTCAAATTTAAATGGTTGTGTATAATTATGCTTCCCTTTCTTCTTCTTGTTCAGCATCTCGCAGCAGTAAAATTATATGACCTTGTTATTCTCGAGCTGATAGTGGAAATGGGAATATTATATTAGATTATTAATCGATCCTATATATATTTCGTTAATTGTAGGCTGATACAAAATCTCTTGCAGGTCTACATCTAAAGATTTGACATACCAAACTTCAATTATTTGTATGGACAATTGAACATGCGATGATGGAGGATTCATTTTTTGTATATGTTGAGGTACTCTGCATCTGTTGGAAGATTTCTAAAGATTTCTTGAGGACTAACTAGTGAAGTTTGTTTCATGTCTACTGAAATTAGTAAAGAGGCAAACCAAATGTACTTATTAAAATTTTCACATTCATATGAGTTCATATTCAGCATGTCACCAACGAGTTCTTCCTAGTTGTATATTTTTCCTGTCATGATCATCTTACCAATTTATTGTATAATACTAATTTTAATGTTAGAGACTCTCCCTATTCATACAAAATGAATCTCTCTCATTAGGAAAGATTTAGAAATAAGAAAAAAAAATGAAATATCAAAAACTTCTTTTAATAATACATATATTTAACACAATAATATAAACATTAATAAATAGGAATCGAATAAAGAATATTTATTATTCATATTGCATTGAATAGTGGAAATAGGAAAAAACCATATAGAAATACACAATTTAGAAATTTAGGAATTTTATAATTTTGAAATACATATAACTAAATATAGAAAAAGCATATATATACTTGATTAATATTAATTGATGGAAGGAATAATAGTTAAAATGAACTTCAAATACAAACATTAAGACCTTAAAGCATATACAAAATATACACCATCATTGTATGATCTAATGGGTGAAGTACGAGTACTCGTCAAGATCATTACCATATGTTGACTCACAAAAAGTTCTTTTCGGGTCAATATCATAATTAAAATCATTACCATATGTTGCCTCACGAAAATTTATTTTTGGGTCAATATCGATAATCAAAATATCATCTCAATGATATACAATATCTATTGTATTCCTTTCTTATGGGATTTAATTTAGAGTTACACTTCATTCAAATTTATCACTATGTTATGACACTTTAAGTGCATAAATGATATAGTTTTAATGGTATAGTTAATGTGTTAGATATTAAAATTGATGTGTATTGTAAAATTTCAAGAATTACAATGTCACGTTGATGAAGCGTACTAGGGGTCATAGTTTCTAGAATTCATTATGTTTTAAAGAGCATAGTGCACTATGGTTAAATTAATTTTAAAGTTAGTCCCTTAAGAATTATCAAGTGACCAATGTCATATTTTTTTAATGGTAATAGTTATAGGTTGCATCATGGAAGGGTTTTTAATTATCTAAGAGTATGAGTGATCACAGTATATTAAAGGTTATGGGTCATATTAGTGTTTTGACATTCATAATGGTTTTTGGTTAAGGGGAACATATTGTATAAGATATTTTGGTTAGAGTGGGAAAATGTTACATTAAATAAGGGTTAGGTTTAACCTTTTAATTTGCTTTCTTTAAAATTTAAAGGTAAATTATTTTGGTTGGTATTTTTTTAATTTAAGGGGTGGTTTATTTTTAGTGAATGTAATTTATATTTTGTTTTTTAATTGGTAGTGGCGGTGGTGGTTGTGGCGGATGAAGAGGACGAGGATGTGGTGGTGATTGTGGTGGTGGAGGTGGAGGAGGAGGAGGAGGGGGTGAAGGCAGTTGAGCAGGAGGTGGAGATGGTGGTCGAGGTGGAGGTGGAGGAGGAGGTGGAGGAGGTGGTGGTGATAGAGGAAGAGGAAGAGGAGGAGAAGGAAGAGGAGGAGGTGGTGTTGTTGGTGGAGGTTGAGGTGGTGGATGAGAGGGTGGAGGTGGAGGATGAGGAGTAGGAGGAGACAGAGGTTGAGGTCATGGAGGAGGCACACATGGAGGAGGAGGAGAAGGAGGAGGAGGAGGGGGTGGTATTGGAGGAGGAGGTAGACATGGACATGAAGGAGGAGGAGAAGTAGGAAGTGGAGGAGGAGGAGGTGGTGGTGGTGGTGGGGAAGTAGGAGGAAGAGGTGGAGGTGGATGTGGGGGTGGAGGAGGAGGTGGATGTGGAGTAGGAGGTGGTCGAGGTATAGGTGGATGTGGAGGAGGAGGAGGAGGAGGAGGAGGATGAGAAGGGTGTGGAGGAGGAGGAGGTGGAGTTGGAAGTGGTGGTGGAGCAAGAGAGGAGGAGTAGGTGAAGGTCAAGTTGGAGTTCGAGGTTGGGGAGGGTCGTAAGGTTTACATGGAGGTTTAGGTGGAGAAGGAGGAGGAGGAGGAAGAGGAGGAGGAGGAGATGGTGGTGGGGGAGGTGGAGGTGGAGGAGGAGAAGGAGGAGGATGAGGAGGAGGCGGTGGAGGAGGTGGAGGTGGAGTTGTAGGTGGTGGTGAATAAGGAGTCAGAGGATGGGGATGAGGAGGAGGGAGAGGGAGAGTGAAGGTGGAGGAGGAGGAGGAGGTGGTGGTGGAGGTGGTGGTAGATGAGGAGGTGGAGAAGGACGGGTAGGAGGAGGAGGTAGAGGCAGAGGTCATGTAGGAGGCAGAGGCAGAGGAGGTGGAGGAGGAGGTGGAAGGAGAGGAGGAGGTATAGACGGAGGTGGTGGAGGTGGTAGAGGAGGAGGTGGTGGAGGAGGTAGAGGTGGAGGTGTTGGAGGAGGTGGACGTGGAGGTGGGGTAAGAGGTTGTGTAGGAGGAGGAGGAGGTGGTAGTGGTGGTGGAGAAAGAGGAGGAGGAGGATGTGATGGTTGAGGAGGTGGTGGAAGACAAGGAGGAGGAGGCGGATGAGGTGGAGGTGGAGGATTAGATGGTGGAGGTGGAGGTGGAGGTGGAGATATGCATGTTAATTTAAGATTCATGTATTAAATTCAAATATTAGGTTTTCACTGTCTTATCCACTGTTGGAAATGAAAGATACAGTCTAATGAATCCTGAACATATCTCTTCACATACATAAAATCCTACTATTAAATGATAAGTATTTCATTTATGAATATTTCCTCTATTCACAAATATAGTGATTCAAGTACATCAAATTTCTTTTACGTTTAGGTATGATATATTCGACAAGAATTTGAAGCATTTATGAAGATAAAAACTTTGTGTTTATTTTGTTTAAAACTTTTGTTAGTCCCTTAAACACTTATAGTTCTAGTTTTGTTATTCAATGAACCATTTGTTTGGGAATGACTAGTTTCATCTAATTATCATTGATTTCAGAAGTGTTGGTTAAAGTTAACGTTGCTTCTTGAATAAGGGGCCTTATGTTCTTGTTTTCTTATCTTTACATGAGAAACATAGGATATTAGGAATCATATATGGATTTTTTTATTCTTAGCCATTCCAAAATTTTTGTGTAACTATTATTAATTTTTTATATATCTAATGGTTTAAGGAAAAAAAATCCAGTTCACTTTTTGGCATGACCGGAGCTTCTTTCCTTTTTAGAGAATCCATAATTTATCTTGTATTTTGTTTCAAAATATTTATTAGGAAAGGGAAATATGTTATACTTTGCTATTTGTATGGAATAATGACCTATGATGTAGGTTCCTATGTGTTCATTGTAGGGGACCTATTTTCATGGGAACAACATTCCTTTAATGAAATTATAATTTTGAGGGAAAGGCTAAAGGAGAAACACATATAATTAGTGGAGGAGGAGAGATTGATTAGTGTATTATCATTTTTGAAGTTGAAATCCTTTGATGATAATTATTTTGTAACATGTTCTGCTAAGTAATGAACATTTTTCTTTGTGGGTATATTTTTGAAGTTGAAAATTGTGGCTTTACAATAAGTTTGTGTTAATTAATTTTTTTATCATATAAGATATTAAATTTCATTAAATATTTTGTCTTTTACTCAATCTCATTGTGCATTTTGTGTAATTTCAAAAAATTGTGTATTGATCAACAATTATTAGAGTTTTTATTGAAGAAGAAAACAGAATAGTTATTATAATAGTTACACACGAAGGTGTTGAAAAAATGTATAGATGGTGATGAATCACCAAATTCTAATGATGTTGGTTTATTCGAAGCGAAGTAATTGGATAATTATTTTTCTATTAGAGAATCAATTCATAAGAAGGAAAAATAACTTGATGTAAATATTAAATGAGGGATTCACTAATAATTTACAAGATTTTATAATTATGTGAATGATTCACTAATATTTTACAATTCATTGAATGATGCACCAATATTTTACAATATTTTATATTTTAGTAAAATATTACAAAAAAATTAATATATACTTATTGTAGTGTAGTAGACAATGACCATTGGTTACTAGTAGAAAGAAAAACAAGAAATCACATGAAGATAAAGAACATAGGAATAGAAGAAGTGAAATGATACAGCAGAGAAGCAACAAGCTGTTACTTTATATTATATTCTCTTGAGAAGACAATCACAAAAGATACAATGGTGCATACATTTCCATATATATATATATATATGATGCTGATGATGATGATGGTGGTTAACATCCACTGAGACCAAACATTGGTCTATCGGACCTAAAGAAACAAATTATTTATTTTGATTAAGATTTTATTCCTATGCTCAAAAAGCTTGGAGAGAAGCCTCCCGAGGTCACTATAATTTTGACATTGTAAGAGGATAGGAAGGTCAGTATTGTAACGAAGATTGTGAAACTAGGATCTAATGTGGTTGTACACAGTGCACTCTAAGAGGAAGTGGTTTCCATCCTCAATGTTCCTATTCTCACATATATGGCAAATCCTTTCCATCCATGGTGTTTTAGGAGCTGCCCAAAAACCCGTTTCTCTATGGAGCTCATGAGAGTTCATTCTAATATTTTCTATATTAATTTTCTTCTTTGAGCTACTTAGAATAGAGGGATACTTTTGATATTCTAGAGTGGGGTTGACGACGTTCTTATAATAACTTAATTTTCTTTTAGTCGCTAAATCATTCTCACACCACATGTTTTTTTGAACTTAGAAGTAACAATATCTTTAATGTTATTAATGTTTTGCAATGCATCATTCTCGTTGATATCCCAATAGTTTAACCAGGCCCTTGTGTATTTATGCCACCACGATTGAGCCTTAGGTGGTTTTGGCTGGAATTTAAAGCTAGCTTAGGAATTCAATGATCATCTATGTTATTGATTTTATGCTTGTACAACAGAAACCTAATCATAGCTAGGCTCTCAATAGGGGAAAGACCTGCTTCTATAAGGATAATAGGATAGGGTGTATTAATTTTAATTTTCAAGTAATAAGTTATAAAACGCTTCTGGATTTTCTCAATCTTTCTTGATGATTCTTTGGAGATGCTGCAACCGCAAACCTCACAGCAATATAAGATAATAGGAGTGACTAAATTTTCAAAGAGGAGCTTATTTTTATCCCACATTACGATGTTTGTTGTTTTAGAATTATTTTCAAGACCAAAATAAGCTTTCCACCCCCCATTATTCCTTTTCCAAATGCTATGGTTCTAGTTAAGCTTGTGATGAATATCGATTCCTAGGTACTTGTAAGAATGCACTTCCTCCAAGTTATTATTATCATACATAAAATTAGCGTAAGTTTCCTTCTTTGATTTGATAATCATAACTTTTGTTTTGTTAGTGTTAACAGTCATACCAATGGTAGAGCAAAAATCCTTAAGAAGCCTGAGTTGCTTACCAAGATCAGATGGGCACCTTGCGAAAAGAACAATATCGTCAGCATAAAGAAGAAGAATGATGACTATCCGAGCTAAGATTGTGCCATCACATCCTACTTCCTCTAAATATCTTTCGAGCTTATCGATGTAAATGCCAAATAGTGTAGGGGGAGGGGGAACCTTGTTTAACTTGATGTTACACTTAATATCTTTTGACCACCCCTCCTTTCTCTTTAGCTTGGCAATTACATTATCATATAACCTTATAGCGCTAGATCTCAACCCGAGAGTAACCTTTAGCTCTTCTAATCTATTCCAAAGGTTGTATCTAGGAACCGTATCAAAATAAATTGGATTTATCATTATGGCATTCCCTCATAATGATTCTAAGCGTAATGAGGTGGTCCTTTGTTGAGTGATGCCTTTTGAAACCTGCTTGGCTTGTAGCCCACTTAGCTTCACTTTCAAGCCATATTTTTAACTTCTTTTCCAAAATACTACCATATAAATTGGCTAAGGGAGGGCTGATTATAATTGTCTAATAATTAGAGGGGATTTTTTTATCCCCACTTTTAAAAATAAGGATAATGAGGCTCTCATTCCAAGGCTTAGGGAACCCTTGCTTAACTGCTTGATTGAAAAGCTTGTGGATGTGGGGGATGAGCACAGGACCTCCAGTTTTTATGATTCTTGCCTTGTAACCTTTAATATCCTTAGCTTTCCCATTAGCGAGGTGATTAACCCCAAACTTAATGTCTTCTAAAGAGAAAAATACTTTCGTTGTGAGCAGGGTTTCAAAATTATCCAAGACATAAATACTTTTATAATGAGCATAATTTGTATATTAACTTATTAATATTTAAATTGTTGTTTAACTTAATTAATATGATTTATAATTAGTTACATGTTATGTTTTATGATGAATTTTAAATGTTTGTGTTTTCATTTTATGTAATGTATTCCATTATTTATTTATGATGTTGTTTGTGTATAATTTTAGCACACAAGAAAGGAAGGTCATTGCCCAAATTGTCTATTGACATAATACAAATTACCTTTATGATGATTTTACACACATAAAATATAATATCCAAGAATTACAGTTCCAATTAATTAAATTTGTATTAAACTATATATGTTCAAATTACCATTTAGTTTAACAAAATTCCATTTATTTTTACAAATGGCCATAACACCATGAATGGCTATGGATATTTTTGTAAGTATCATTATTCAATACATCTTTGAGAATCAAATTCTTTTATAAATATATTTAATCAATATATATTTATAATTAGTTACAAATCCATGTTTTATGATGGTACAATATTAAATATTTGTGTTTTTATTTTATGTAACGTACTGGTTTATTTATTTGTGTTTGTATCTCTATAAATTCGTGAACATAGAAAAAATATTAGAATAACTTTATACAAATAACTTATATGATTATTTTAGGCATGCATAGTATCCAATGCAAGAATTACACTTCAAATGAATTGAATGCTTTCATAACTTATCTATCTTAAATTTAATAACAGTTCACTTATTTTAGTAAATGAACATGACATCATGAATGACAATGTATTCTTTTTTGTAACCACCACTCTTCAATGTGTGTATTTGAAAATCACAATTATTTTTAATTAATATATTCTTATAATTAATTACGATTTTATGTTCTATGATAGAATTTCAAATGTTTGTGATTATAGTTTTTTTGTCTATGTGTTTGTGTTTTGCATATTTTATAAGTATTTTTAAGCAATATATATTTAGAATTAGTGACAAATTCATGTTTTATGATGGAATGGAATGTGTCGGAATATTCATGGTAATATTGAAATATCAATGATAAGATTTCTGAACCCCATGGAATATGTTGGAATATTCATTAAATAGTGGTGGTTACAAAAAGGAATACATTGTCATCGAGGATGTCATGGTCATTTACCAAAGTAAGTGAACTTTTATTAAATTTAAGATAGATAACTTATGCAAGAATTCAATTCATTTGATGTGTAATTCTTGCATTGGATACTATGCATGCTTAAAATCATCATAGAAGTTATTTGTATAAAGTTATACTAATGATTGTTTTTGTGTTCACGAATTTATAGACATACAAGCACAAACAAACAAATGATTACTTAAACTAGAAACACAAATATTTAAAATTCTACCATCATAAAACATGGATTTGTAACTAATTATGAATATATATTGATCAAAAATACTTATAAAATAATTTGATTCTCAAAGATGCATTGAATAATGATACTTACAAAAACATCCATATCCATTCATGATGTTATTGTCATTTGCAAAAATAAATGGAATTTTATTAAACTGAATGCTAACTTAAACATAGCCACCACTCTATAGCCATCACTCTATTGAAAAATTCTATAACCATCACTCTATTAAAAAATAAAAATTAAATATTAAAAAAAAATCATATTTACAAATTATATATATTATATGTGTGTGTGTTGTGTGGTGTGTATATTAATTAAAAAATTAATGATTAAAAAACATATGGGGATACATAATTTACAAACTTAAAATACATATAACTAAATTTGTGAAAGCATATTTATGAGTCATTAATTGTGTTATGTTGAAATTTGTGTATACCTTATAATAGGATTTCTAGAATTTTAATTTAATAATCAATAATCAATCGGTTGATGCTAGAGATTTAATAATCAATAATTAATATTTTTAATATTATTCATGAATAAAATGTTGAGATTTATTTAAAATTTAGTTATGATCTTTGCTCCTTCTCAATTTAAATAAAAAAAATATTTCATAACTAATTTAAAA